>JAVJIF010010374.1:0-143110 GCA_038442645.1 Agave tequilana | reverse complement strand
TATTTAATTAAGGAACGTCTCTGACGGAAAACTCCCACCGGTCTTGCCACCTACCTGGCCGATTAGTTTGTGGTTAACGTCGACAGTAGACCTCTAAGGACAGTCTAAAGTTAGGAGTCGTCTAGGTCAAGGCTTACCCTAGATTAGGATTTTTGATTGTTTTTTTTTTTGATTGATTGGGTGAACTTGTTTGCTGATTGTGCATGACCGCTTGGTCGAGAGACCCACTTACATCCAGGCTAACTAGAACTAGTTCACCACCCGAGCTCAAGCCCGACTCACACATGGCACAACCACAGTCACTCCAAGATAGGTTCTATCCTATTAGAACCTCTCTTCCTTCTTGCATCCAGCTCACTATTGAAAGTGTTGACCCATTTGAACTCAAGCCACAATACATCAACACTCTTCCCAAATTTCATGGACTTGAATATGAGGATGCATACTTCTTCATAAGGGAATTTGAAGAAGTATGTCTCATGATGAATATACCTAAGTTAGGAGACGATGCTATCAAACTTAGGTTTATCCCCTTTGCTTTGAAGGATTTAGCAAAGAAATGGCTCTACAGTCTAGAGGCCGGTTCAATATCTTCTTGGGATAATTTCATTAAGGCCTTCTTAAAGAAATTTTATCCCGTTCACAAGACTGCACTGATTAGGAAGAATATCCTCCAGTATAAGCAAACAGCCAATGAATCTTTTGGAAATACTTCGAGCGTTTTAAGAATCTCCTTGCCCAATGTCCTCACCATGGGATAGAGAAATGGCGACTTTGCCAAGTTCTCTATGATGGATTAGATTATTCTACTAAAACACTGTTAGAATCCATGTGTCAAGGAGGATTTCTGCAAAAGAATGAAGATGAAGGATGGACATTGTTTGAGGAATTAGCTGAAAAATCCATCCAATGGGACCCTACTCCTGAAAAATCTAGGACTAATGACCCTACTTCTTCTAAAGGAGGTATCCATTCCATTGAGGCCAACGTAGCAACCGATGCTAAGTTAGCTGTTATGCAAAGACTTGAGGCTCTTGAAACTAAAGAACCAGTCTCTGTGAACCAGTCAGCCCAACATCTTCGGCGGGCTGTACTTATTGTCAAGATATGAACCATGTGTTCGAGGAATGTCCTGTCTTCATCGCGCATCAAAGCTTGCCCGAACATATGAGTGCGGCCTTCATAAGGCCCGCCAACAATCTTATTCGCCCACCTACAATCCTGGTTGGAGAAATCATCCCAATTTTTCGTGGGGCCCGAGCAACAATGATCAAAATAGGCCCAAATTCTCCAACAATTTCCAAAATCCGCCCTATCAACAAAATTTCCCTAATCAAAATCCTCCACCGTCTTTCCAAAATTCACAAATGGAGACAAGACTTTCAAATTTGGAAAGAAAGGTGGATACCCTAGTCAAAAGCCACGACACGCTGGCTCAAGTTTTAACTAGGATAGAGATCCAATTGAACCAACAAGAGAGACAGAGGGTTACCCTACCGAGTCAACCATTGCCAAACCCTAGGAATCCTAGGCCAGCCAATGAGGTTCAAGACCCAAATCAGTGTCATATGGTTCATACACTCAGATCGGGGAAACAAGTTGATAATCAAGTATCCATGCCATCGGATCCATCTCAGCCATCCATTCCACCTAGCTCCACTTCCATTCCATCTAGCTCCACTCCTGCTCCATCTAGCCCCAATGAAACTGAAGCTGAAAAGTCAGCAGGTCAGATGCACCAGCCTATAGCTTCATTTCCAAATAGGCTTAGAAGCAACAACAATGCATATATGGAGAAATTATTAGAGGTGTTCAATCAAGTTAGGCTCAACATTCCACTTCTTGATGCAATCCAACAGGTCCCTAGTTATGCCAAATTCATTAAGGACATGTGCACCAAGAAAAGAAAGACTAATGTGCCTAAGAAGGTTTTTCTAGCCACTAACTTTAGTGAGCTACTGTCCAACCAGATCCCTATCAAGTATAAGGACCCAGGTTGCCCCACCATTTCTTGCACCATAGGTCGAGCCGAAATCAATCGAGCACTCCTCGATTTAGGAGCCAGCATCAATTTGCTCCCTTTCTCCGTGTATCAACAACTTGGATTAGGTGAACTCAACCCTACCCAAGTTACTATTCAGTTGGCTGACCGCTCTATCAAAGTTCCTAAGGGGAGAAATCAATGACATTCTCATACGGGTAGGAGAATTCATTTACCCAGTAGATTTCATTGTCTTAGAGACACAACCTGTGTCTAATCCTAGGTCCCAAACTCCCGTTATCTTAGGAAGACCGTTCCTAGCAACCGCTAATGCAATTATAAATTGTAGAAACGGTTCCATGAGACTGACTTTTGGGAATATGACCAAGGAAGTCAATGTTTTCAACCTAGGTAAGCATCCCTACGATGTGACCGACCAACCCTTTGAGGTTAACTCCATTGAGAACATGACGAGTGAGCATAATGATGAGATCATATTTGAGTCAGAGGAGGAGGAAGAGTTAGAAACAAGTGATATCAGTCTTGATGAGATCGAATGGGAATCAAATCTGAGTTCTATAGAGATGGGGAGATTCTAGCTTAACTCCTCCACCCATCGAGCCAACTCCTTCTTTGGAGTTAAAAGCCTTGCCCAAACATCTTAAGTACGCCTACCTAGGTGAACAAGAGACGTTACCGGTCATAGTTGCATCTAATTTGACCAATAGGCAAGAGGAGGACCTGCTGGCAACCCTTAGAAGACATAGGGAAGCCATTGGTTGGACTATGGCAGATATCAAGGGACTGAGCCCTACGATAGTCCAGCATCGTATCCATCTAGAGGAAGGGGTTAGACCAAAGAGGGATCCACAGCGTAGGCTAAACCCACTCATGCAGGAGGCTGTACACGCCGAAATAGTGAAACTGTTAGATAATGGGATCATTTATCCCATTTTCGATAGCGAATGGGTTAGCCCAATGCATGTGGTCCCTAAGAAGTCTAGCTTTACTGTGGTAGATAACGACAAGCATGAGTTAGTGCAAACACGATTGCCTACCAAGGTGAGAGTATGCATAGACTACCGCAAGTTGAACACAGCCACTAGGAAAGATCATTTTCCCTCCCTTTCATTGACCAAATGTTGGAAAGATTAGCAGGTCATGAGTATACTGCTTTTGGACGGTTATTCAGGGTATAACCAAATTCCTATAGCGTCGGAGGATCAAGAGAGAGAAACGTTCACGTGTCCATTTGGGACATTTGCCTACCGTCGAATGCCTTTCGGCCTATGCAATGCCCCCGCCACATTCCAACGTTGTATGTTAAGCTTGTTTTCTGATATGGTCGAGCGTTTCCTAGAAATTTTCATGGACGACTTCTCCGTCTATGGAAATTCATTTGACCAGTGTCTCCATCACTTGGAGCTAGTGCTGAGTAGGTGCACCAAAAAGAACTTGACCCTAAATTGGGAAAAGTGTCACTTCATGGTGCAACATGGGATTGTCCTAGGTCACGAGATATCTAGGGAAGGGATTAAGGTAGACAAGGCCAAGGTGGAGATCATAGCGAAACTTCCACTTCCGCGATGCGTGAAGGACATTCGGTCTTTCTTAGGACACGCCGGATTTTATCGTAGGTTTATTAAGGACTTTAGCAAAATTGCTAGACCCCTTACAAACCTTCTAGCTAAAGACGTCCTTCATCTTTGATGATAGGTGCCATAGTGCATGGGAGAAATTGAAAATGGAGCTTATCTCTGCTCCTATCATCTCACCTCCGGACTGGTCCAAGCCTTTTGAGATCATGTGCGATGCCTCAGATTTTGCCATAGTGCATGGAGAAGCTGATAGGTAAGAAGATCAAGGAGCTACAGTTTGGTAATGTTGAAAGGGACATGTACCCAATTCCTACGATTTGGCCAGAATAATGGTATTTGTACTCACTTCTCAAAAGGTATAAATGGGTTGGCTAAGAAAATAAACCGTTCCTTTCTAGAGAAGGTTCGGTGGTTGTTGTCTAATGCAGGGTTAGACAAATCGTTTTGGGCTGAGGCGATTGTGTATGCTAGCCATCTCATGAATAGATCGACTGCGATAGGAGGTAAAGCTCCATTGAAAATTTGGTCTGGAAAAGCTACTCAAGATCATGGTTTGCTGCGAAAATTTGGAAGTCCAACCTACTTCAGTGCCAAGAATGGCAAGGTGAATCCGCGAGCAAAGAGGTTTGTGTTTTTGGGTGTCAAAAGGAATGGGTATAGGTTGTGGGACCTCGAAAACAAGAAGATCGTGTTGAGTAGGCATGTCACATTTAAAGAGACTTCAGTGTTGAAGTCTACCGTCTCTCAGCATGTGGAGAGGACGGAGATCAATGAAGTATCACAGCGGGTGGAGGTTGATGCTATTCCACCATCTCCAGTTGGTTCTGCATCAGAGAAGACTTCACCGGATGTGACACCGGGTGGAGATCATGTAGCCAGGGTTGATGCTGAACAGGTTGAAGACATTGTTGAGGATGTCGAGTTGTTTGCAGGCATTGGAACCAAGGTAAAGAAGCATGAATCTCAAGCTTGTGATCGTGACAAGCTCAAGTTGAAGGCCGTTGTTTTCCATGATGGTCGTGAGGAGGTTCATATGACTCAGCCAGACAGGTTCGCTGCTGCAGATTCGGTACAAGTGCTTGAGCTTAATGAAGCTCATTACAATGAACTACGGTTGGCTTGATCCTTTGGGCAAGGTACGTAGGCAGCCGTAAAGGCGCAGCCATTTGGTGATGCAACCCGTATGAAGCTGTTTGGGTTCTCGAGAAGCTGATTGGAACTTCACGTAGAGGTGAAGAGTTGTGGCCGATTGGAACTTCACGTAGAGGTGAAGAGTTGTGGCCGATTGGAGCTTCGCGTAGAGGTGAAGTGTTGTGGCCGATTGGAGCTTCACGTAGAGGTGAAGTGTTGTGGCCAGTTGGACTTCACGTAGAGGTGAGGTGTTGTAATCTCGATGAACAGATTGATCTTCTGGTGAGAAGATGTTGAGCTTACATAAGGAGTGGTGTGCATCCAGTTGAAGCCGATGATGGTGTTCGGTATGCTCTACGCAGACTTGGTTGGACCGTCAGCTGAGGATATGTAGATTAGATAGAGCTAGTCAGTTGGAGAGTCAGTGTTGGCTCATGATGAGTTCTTCGTGAGGTCGTGAAGTTGCGGAGTAGGAGCCACGTTCGGTGTTCGGCATGTATGAAAGTTCTCCTAAGGTGAAGTGTAGGGAAAGCATGTGTAGTGCATTCCAGTGGATAGATGAGCTACAGATTCCAAGCCGAGATCGTGTGTCAATTTCGTCCGCTGCGCGCAAGCCGAGATCGTGTGTCAATTTCGCCAGGTGATAGACTGGGGTACGTTGGAGATCGACTCAGATTTGAAAAATCTTCACCGAGGTGGAGAATTATTGGGAGAGAGGAGACAGAGGAGATGGAGGAGATGGAGGAGATGGAAGAAGATAGCACAGAGATCGGACGACAAAGGAACGAGGAACGACGCATGGAGAGGCAAATTGTGCTCCCGGTCGACGTCTCGGTCGACCGGTGGAGGAGGCCGGTCGACCGGCCCGGTCGACCGGCCCGGTCGACCGGCATGCACGAGCGTGCACAGGTTGGAGCGGTCGACCGGCCACGGTCGACCGACTGAAGTGGGTTTGCTCTCGGGTAGGTGCGGTTGACCGGGCTGGTCGACCGTGGCATGGGTCAGTCGACTGGCCGGTCGACCGACAGACGCGGCTGGAGTTTCCTTTAGGATTCGAATTCCTTTTCTGGTTGGGATTGAATTCAACCTGGGTTTCCATAAATCCAGGGACTCTGTGGCTATAAATAGAGGCTAGAGGCCTCATGTATTGTATCCCTAGAATCCCTTGGAACCCTCAAGAAATCCCTCTGTAATTGTTTGTATTGATTGTTGAATCAAAAAAGATCTCTCTCTTCCTTGCCCCGAGGACGTAGGCACGTTGGCCGAACCTCGTTAAATTTGTGCGTTGATTGTTTTTCTCTGTTGGTTGTTGTTTTGTTGCGTTGGTTGTTTCTCCGGCTGCATCGACTCTCCGCCAGGTGGGTGGATTCCTCAAAGGGTGGAGGTTGTTGTGTTTTTGTGTCGTCTTCCCGACGACTTCCCCGCTGCGCACAAGATGAATTGGTCTTAGTTATTCTTCGGGGCAGAGTGGAAGAAGGGAAGAGATTCTCGATTGAAGAAATGGATCCAATTATTTCGAAGAATTGAACGAGGAGCCGTATGAGGTGGAAATCTCATGTAGAGTGACAGGAAGGGTGACTTATTTGTCAACTTTTCCACTATCACCCACAAAAAATCAAACTCTGCCTTACGTAAAGTTGCCAGAGTACGATTAACCTATAGATTTGAAATCACTGCTTATATACCTGGTATTGACCACAATTCACATGAATATTCTGTAGTATTAGCAAGAGGAGGAAGGGTTAATGATTTACCTTGTATGAGATATCACATTGTTTGAGGAACCCTAGATGCTGTCAGAGTAAAGGATCGTCAACAAGGGCGTTCTAGTGCGTTGTACATTCTTATCCAAGACTTGTATCATTTGATGATACCACGTGAATCGCTGAAACATGTGAAGTGTATGGCTAACCCAATAATGAAAGTTTCGTAAGGGGACTCCAGCAGGCTACCATGAGACAAAAGATCTTCATATTAGACTTTTAGTATGTCTACCTTACGAGAAAATGTTTTTTTCAAAGGAGATTTTGTTTTAGCCATCTATGTCAAACTGCAATAAAGAAAAAACTCGCTCAAAAAATTTAATTCGGTTCAGCCATCTCTTTTTTTAAAGAAAGAGCGCACGATGAAAAGACTTAAATGCCCCATTGCAGTATTAAGCTGAAGATTGCGACCATAATCATAGTCCTCACAAAAATACCCTATTTCTGAATCTTTATTAGGAATGTGACCATGATCGCAGTGCTCACAAAAAATACCATATTTCTAAGTCTTTATAAGACTGCGACCATTATTGCAGTCCTCAGTCCTAACAAAAAATATCATATTTCTGAGTCTTTATAGTACTGCGACCATGATCGCAATTCTCACAAAATACTTTTTTTTGAATCTTTTTTAAGATTTTGACAATGATCACAGTCCTCACAAAAACATAATTTTCCAGCTTATATTGGGACTGCAACAACGGTCGCAATCCTCACAAAATGTCCTAATTTTAAATTAATAAAAAGACTGCAACCATGGTCGCAGTCTTCTAATAAGGATTGCTATGGTCGCAGTCTTCTAATAAAGGATTGTCACCATAGTCGCAGTTCTATATGGTTGCAGGCCTCACAGAAGACTGCGATCATGAGAGTTAAAGTCCTCATATCAGCATCACTATCATCAGTAAAACCTCCCATTCAATGACATCAATGATTTCTAATGTTTTTCAGATCTAAATACCACATCGATAACAAACACAAAGAAAACTCATTGCGAGCACGAACAAAGAAGATCTATAAAAGTTCATTCCAAAAAAAATTGTCACTCCGTGAATTACTCTGCGTCAGGGTTAGAGTTAAGGAGAGAGCAATGTCGGGGGGAATGGCGAGGGTAAAAGAGAAAATAAAAATATGTAAAGAAGTGATGGTTGGCAGGAATCAATTTATACTAACGTGGTTAAGGCTGTAGCATATAAAAATAGGAGTGAGTTTTTTTCCTAATTATGAAGGAAAGTAGGTGGCTGCAGTGAGTTTTCCTTTTTTTAAACACGATAGTCTATCTGTTCTTTAAAGATTTAATTATAAAAAATAAAAATTTTATTTAAAATATATGCCTCCAAAATCTTTGGTATTTCAAAATTTACTCATTGCTATTAGAAATTTACCCTCCAAATCTACTAAATCTTAAAGAGATACCCCCTTTTAGAATGAAAAGATGAGTATTTCAAATTGATTTGATTAATTTGCCTAATTTTTTAAAATGAGTAAATTATCCTTATTTAAATTGTTAAACACTTTATCCCAACATAAGCCTGTAGTCCATCTCTTTTTATGCCTACTTCTCTTCCTCTACTTTTCTCTTTCAAATTAAACACATTTCTTTTTCATTTATTTATGATCAAAAACTAACATAAAATTATTTTCACATATACTTCTTATGAAATTGAAAAAAAAATCAAGAAATTATTAGGGAAAGATCTGATAGAAAATTTGAAAGAATTTAGGTTTAAGAGGATTATGAGAGAGAGAAGAGCAAAAGAACGAGAGGAGGCACAAGATTTTAGTCTTGATAGAATTTAGATTAGGTTATATAAGAAAAAAGAAAAAGAGAAAAGAAGAGCTTAACGGGAAGACACTCTTATTTCATCCAAATGTAATTAGAGGGGTAAGTTAACAAGATCTTGAAGATTTCGGGAGGACATTTCTAATATTAAATATTTGAGGGGTAAATTTAAATAGTAAAGATTGGGTATATGTCTAAATAATCCAAATAAAAATAGAGAGTTATATATAATATAGGAGGTAATATATTTAAAAATGTTTTATTCAGATGGAGCAATTAGAATGACAATTTGGAGGGGATTCAGTCACAAATATATTTTATGAATATTTTCTTATTAGAATCCTAATCTTCTTACATTTCCCTTTTGGAATCAGCTATTTCTCTCTTCGTAAGAAATTTAATATAACAAATTTCTTTTTTTGCAACAACATTTCCCAAGAACCATCAATAGTAATTTAGAAGAATAAATATAATGTAACACCCGTACATGAAATACGTACCCGGATACATGTTTCGATTTTTCGCTGTATTTTTTATTTTTCGTGTATTTATTTATTTATTATTTTATTTTTATTTTTATTATTGTTTGGTATCAGAATCTATGTTTGGTAGATCAGAGTCAGTTTGAGCCCAAACGTACTCAATTTCTTCTTTGATTTGACCTTTCTGGTAGTTATATTTGACCTGTTTCAGTTTTAAATGTTAACTTTCAATATTTTAAATTTTCATAATTTTCTAGAATTTTTCTAAATTATTTTATAGAATTTCCTAAATTCGGTATTACCTGTATCACTGAACAATTCAAGGATTTTAATTTGCAAACGGGATTGAATTTCTTGAATCATATTTTAAATTGTTCCTCAGTATAATAATTTCTATTTTAATGAATTTTGGGGATTTTCTGAATTAGTCAAATATGACCGAATATTATTATATTATTTTATTTTCCCCTATTTTCTTATTTTCCCACTTTCTTTCCTTTTCCTTACTCTTTTTCTTTTCCTTTCCTTTTCTTTCTTTTTTTCCTTTTCTTTTTCTTTTTTTTCCTTCTACCACCTTCCACACTTTTCCTTTCTCTTTCTTTTCTTTTCTTCTTTTTCCTTCATCTTCTTCTTCTTCTCTCTGTTGATACTCTGAAAAGACGAGCTCCCAGATAGCACTTCAAGCAGTCTGAATGATTTAACTTGTCAACACTTCTAAAGAGAAGATGGACTAGCTGACGACCAGTTCTTGCTTATCCTCAAGAGACAAGGCAGTGATTTGAATTCTACTGATCCAATTAAGCAGACAATAGACCCAATGTTGCCTATGAAGCCAAGTTAGCTAAAGCACTTAAATCCACTTGAATCCAAAAGGTTAGCTTCATATGAAGCTTCTTCATAACTCCGTAGAGAGCTTACTTCTAACTTCGAATGAATCTTAGTGATACCTTTGCAGAGGGTTCACTTTTAACTTCGCGTGAAGCTCTTCATAGCTTCACAGAGGGCTCATTTTTAGCTTCATGTGAAGTTTAGAAACAGTTCCCCTAGAAGCTAACTTGTAGCTTCACCTGAAGTTTTGTGATAGCTTCGCTTGAAACTTTACTCCTCTCCACTATAGGCTTTCAGGTCATTAATTGACTAATTCAATTAGTGGGTCAACCCCACTACTATAGTTGGGTTGACGTCACTTTAAGTGGCTGGTTACACATGCTCACTTTGTCCCACATTGGAGACGAGCAAGCCAAACGGCTGTCATAGGCTCGCGAAGCCTATCTAGCTCTGCATGACTCTTACATTTAGCTTTACATGAAACTTTCTAGCCTCGCGCAGAGCCTTTCTAAGCCTCGCATGAGGCTAATAGACTGTTGTCAGTCTTGCTGAATAGTAGGGGCGGTTACACCCCTTGTGAGGCTATAAATAGCTCAGTTGTGAATGAATTAAAGGGGAGAAAATTGGTTGAAGAGGCTTAATTTCTTGAATGCTGAATTCTTGAGCTTTGGTAAATTAAGAGAACATTCACTAACTTTCAAGCTTTCAGAGATCTAATTCTCTAACTCAGGATGCTAATTTCCTATGATCTTCCGGAAGAAATTTTCATAACCAGGCGAGAAAAAAAACTCCCTAGCAGTAATGCTCCAAGACTGAATGCTTGCATCATCAATGAGACAAAGTAATCGCGCGCTAATTAGATTCTCACCGGCACATTTTTTCAGAAAATTTTAGAAGAGAGTACTTGTAATTTTCATTTTTTTACTTGTAATTTCTCTTCAATTTTTTTTTTAAATTTTACCCTTCACATTTAATGGAAAAAAAGATGTAGACTCCGCTGGGGATGGCTGAATTCTCTACTGCTGAGAACCAAGTATCGCAATGCAATGTTCAAACCCTTAAGTTTACTGCCGAGACACTGGTCATTCACTTTGACCAAGAAAGGTACGACCAACTTCTCTTTGGGAGTAACACAAGACCCCTGCATGTATGATCGAGCCTGAACCTGCACAAAAAATAAAAGTTTAGTAATTGATAATAGATTGTGCCAGGTGTCTCAATACTATCACTATAGTAAGTGGCTATGCGGGTCATGATTCACAAGGAGGGACTGCGATAGAAGCGTTAGGTAAGTTCTTTCTAAGTTACTAGATCGGTTAAAGATTTCTTATTTGTTTTTAGAAGAGAAGAAAAGTAAAAGTTTTAGAAGAGAAGAAGATGATGGGATATTGTTAGTGTTTGGAAGTGTATTTAAACTAGGTTAAAAAGAAAGAAGAATAAAAAAAGAAGAAGTGTTGGTTTGAAGATATATTTAAAACTATGAAATGAAAGGGAAAAAATGAAAGTTTACTTACCTCTTTCATCGATTACTTACCTTGGATTGTTGGTGAAGGCTTACCTTACTTCAGAGGCGATAACGCATAACACATAAGATTGAACTCAGTCTCCATCCACATTAGATCATCAAGATGAATAAGCATGAAATTATACGAACACTTAAGAAGAGGAATCCATCATCATGAACTATCGGTGGCACTCGAAAAGGCAAGTCAATTCCGTTGCTACTAGACTCACTTGGATTCAAATCGAACATAAAGAAAACAAAGTAAAAGAAAAAGAGTAAAACAAGAATGTAACTTTGATTGAAATAGAGTAATAATAAAAGAAAAGAGAAAACTTACTGGTGTCACTCTCAATACAACCTTCTTCTCTTTCTCTCATGAAACTTTTCTCTAATCTCAGTTACATAAAGAAAAATGGAAAATTACATAAAAAAATAAAAATCGAAGTTAAACTATAAGTCTAAGCCTAATCACTATTCTCTGCTAAAGTGATGTCCTTTTGCCTTCTACATATGGTAGTATTATAGGAGAAATGGGGAGGGGAGAGTCCACTTGAGGATGAGATCAAATCGCTGGCCTAACAGAAAAGATCTTTTGATAAAGTTGGAGATAAGCTTAGAGATATGGATACAAATTTGGCCAACAGAAAAGATCTTCTGATAAGGTTGAAAATAAGGTTGGAGATATGGGCACAATCGCTTCCCAACGTAAAAGATCTTCTGATAAACTTGAAGGAAAATATTTTTTTTTATCTCTTGATCTTCAGTTTGGATTGTGTTTTATCTATATAAATCTTCTAAATATATGTCATCCTTTAGATATCCCTTTGTATGTTGAAAAAGTTGCTTTTGGACTTCTGGATTTGCCTCTATCCTCCTTTATCCTTGTTGATTCTCTAAGCTAACCAAATAGATCTAAATAAATTCGATTTAACTGGTATTTATTTGGTATTATCTTCTCTTCTTTTATTAATAATCACCCTGTACAATTTAGACATTAAGACAAATTAATTGCAGAGTTTATGAAAAGATAAATGCAGGAATATAATAATAAATAATGCAATATACATGTACAATCACACCCCCACACATATCTTTTACTCATTCTCGAGCGAAACAAATATAAAAGTAAAACAGAGATAACATATTCTAACTCACTTTCGAAGGAATCACTATTGCACTTAGCATGTGCAACAAGCCGTTAAACCTCTAGGTTACCCCTAGAGGACGTGTTTTGTCTCGTATGGATTTTCTGTGATTTACACCCACAAAATCCATAAAGAAAGAAAAAGAAAGTGTTAGTATTTTGGAAAATGTATTTTGTAAAGGTAAAACATATTTGAAGTAATTTTGGAAAAAATCAAGTAATCTATAAGTCATAAAAATGCCAAACTATTCATTCCTAAATTTAGTCTCTATTCAAAAACTTATGATCAACCAAGGTAAGGATTCAAAATGTATTTCTCATCTAGTTTATTATTTTACTCTAAATCATATGCACCTTTTTGATCGTGAATATTTAAGTAAGAATTCTTCAACTCTAACTCTTATGCCTTATTTCACTCATTATGGCGATAATATCCCTTAGTTCTATTAGGCTTTATAATTTACCCATGTAACGAGTCTTTGATTGGTGACTCCCAAGCCGGACGGTCTTCGGGCACCGGGTGAGAAAACACCCTAAGGACTTAAGGACTCGAGCAAATAAGGCCACAAAAATAAGAGTTTTTATTTATAATATGGATCACTTTTAGGCGTGAATACTTATGCTTTAGAGGCACAAATACCAACCTTAATCAGAGAATTATATATATATATATAATATATATATATATATATATATATATATATATATATATATATATATATATATATATATATATATAAAGCATAAGAATCTTTATTTTTGAACCTTAAGTGTGTAAGTGTATAAAGTATGCATATTTCATCAAGGTAAAAATCAAGACTAAATTACTTTTTCAATTTTTCTTTCTAACCCTAGAAATCAAACAAATAATCTTATTTTGACCAAGTGTAATAAATCCTAATTATGATTCTCCTATTCCTTAAAATTAATTTAATTTCTTACAAAAAATAAGTCAAAATAGTTTCTCTTTCAAAAAGTTTTTAAAAGAAAAAGAATTTTTTATATATATTAAAAGAAAACCTATGTTATGTTAGAACCCTTCCCTACACCTATCTCATGCATTGTCCACTAGTTGGGAAAAGAAAATGTATTGAAAATAAAGTCAAGAGTTAGAGTTAGAAAATTCATAGTCTCTTCTCAATGTAACTGCGTAATAAGGGCTAGACGGGTCGGTCCATAGGGAGGCTGCGATGGAAGCTTTTCAGAACGAATTTTCTAACAAATAGCTTGAAAAAAATAATTATGATGGTAAGAAAAGGTTTTAAATAGAAATAACAGGCATAGCCAACTAATCATTTACCACAACCAAACACTAGTCTATCAAGAACAAATATCATATTGAACCTTTAAAAATTAACCCTAGATTGTTGCTTCAAACTCAAGATAGATAAGTAAGATAGAAAGTAAATCTTGATTACAATACACTAGATAAAATTAAGTATTAGTTTATCGAAGTCTCAAAGTATAGCATAAGAAAAGTAGTTTTAACTTAACGTTAATCCATCAAAGCATCTAAGTATAAATCAAGAATAATTACTAAATAGTATACCCTAAAGCTAGTTTAACTCAATTCATGACAAAACTTCAAGAATTATTTACTGACCCTATGGTTTCTAATATGCATAGAGTTCAATCAGTTTATTTTTATAGATCTAGGTTTTAGTTGGCGGAGAGATTAGCAAGCTACGAAAGAATTCTTTACACATATTCATTGTGGAATTAAGCATGGTATTTAAAAGTTGCATAGAAAAGATGAAAACACAAATAAAAATAGTAATAAAGGAGATTGAAAGAAAATAAGGGCCTTTAATTGAATCTGTCACCAGCTCAGTACAAAGCCTTCTCCTCTCTTCAAATTTTCTTCAAGGTAGAAAGCAAACTAATACAAAAAATTTGAAAAATAAATAGCTAACAAATAATCTTATACTTAATCTCTCAGATGGTGTCTCTCCTCTATTGCTCTTTAGAGATATTTATAGGAAAAAACCAGAAGGATAGGAAGCGTATGAAGATACGGGGAGCTGAATATTTTTGAATTTGAATTCTCCTCTTATCTCCAAACTTGATTTGACTTTTTCGGAATTTTATGTAGAAATTCAATTCTAATCTGTAGCTTGTTATCGTGTTGATTGCTGAATATAACTTATCAAAATACAGAATTAAAAAGAGTGATCAACGTAAGAGTTGTAGCCCTTTAAGCCTTCTTTCTAGATCATCTTGAATCAACAAATTTAATTTTTTTCGATAGAGAAAGTTATGATTAAAATATTAAAGAGTGTCTAGTCTGAATCCGAATTAAATTCAAATTTTTTCTCCTTTATCTTTATCTTATAGTGCAAGCAACCAGATTTAAATAGAAATCAATCTCTATCTTTAATTAGGATGAGGATTCATCTTATTCTATCTTTCTCCTCCTTTAGATTTTAAATCAATTCATTTAAAACCCAAATTTAAATGAGATAGAAAGATGCTTCTTTTTCTTCCTAATTAATCTTTTTTTTCTTAATTCTTGTGGGCTTTTGGGCTTCTTTTGGGCTTTCTGTTGGATCATGGAGGACTGCACATCACTAAATAATCAATGAATTAAAATGTAATATTTTAACAAAAATTAAGCATGAAAAATGTGAATAATAATATGCATTATTTATGACCAATCACACTCCCACACCTATCTTTTTGCTCATCCTCGAGTAAAATAAAAAAACTAATCTAACTATCTTGATATCACTTTCGTAGGTATCACGATTGCACTTAGTACGTGCAACAAGGCATTAAACCTCTAGGTTACCCCTAGAGGATGAGTGTTGTCTCGTGAGGGTTTTCAGTGGATTACACCCACAAAATCCATAAAGAAAATGTTAGTATTTTTGAAATTCTATTTTAGAAGAGGAAAAATATTTGAAATATCTTTATAAAAATTAAGCAATTTATAAGTTTTTAGGATTACCGAATTGATCATTTCTGTACTTAATCTTTATTCAAATATTTATTATCAATTTAGGTTAAGATTCAAACTGAATTTCTTATCGAGTCTGTTATCTTTATCCTAAGTCATATACATCTTTGTGAACGGGAATTATTTTTTTTACTTGGGAGTCTTTAACTTCAACTCTTATGCTCTATATATTTATTACTTTTCTTCCTTTTTTTTGTAATAAGTTCGAAGTATTACCACTTCATTGCCCTTTAAGCACTTTTTTTTAAATATGTATAACTTATCTAATTTTTTTTTGTGTAAGTATAAAGGCTTTTTGAGACCCTAATACCAAACTAATTGATTATTAGATGTATTAGTATATATATTATATACTTTTCTCTTTTTTTTAAAACTTACCTAATTACCTTTCGTGTAAATACTAAGGCTTTCTTAGGCCACAGTACCTAGCTAATTAATAATTAAGTTTGTTTATTTTATATATATTTTTCTAAGACACAAGAGTTTTTATTTTGAATCCCAAATGTGTAAGTGTATAAAATATGTATATTTCATCAAGGTAAAGATATCAAGACTAAATTACTTTTTCAATTTTTCCTACTATACCTAAAAATCAAACAAATACTCTTATTTTGACCAAGTAGTGAGAAATCCTAATTTTAATTTTTCTATTCATTAAAATTAACTTAATTATTTACAAAAGATAGATCAAAATATTATTTTCTTTTTCAAAAAGTCTTTTTAAATTTTTTTAAAAAAATTACTTTGATTTTCTTATTATGTTAGACTTATGTTAGTTGGTTAGCCCCCACACTTATATCATGTATTTTTCTTAATGCATGAATGTATCTATAAATGCATGAAATAAACTGACAGAGAGGTAGAGTTACCGATACATTGGGTCAAAAGACCTATGACTGTGTCTGCTTCTGGTAGTGATTCTAAGAATAGTTTCAAACGTTGACCATTTACCTTGAATTCATTACCATTCTTAGGGTCACATATCTCTATGGTCCATGTGAAAACACGGTCCTAACAACGAATGGCCCTGTCCATCTTGATTTCAACTTTCCTGAAAAAGGTGAAGTTTAGAATTATAAAATAAGACTTTTTGTTCTGAGACAAAAGTTTTTCTCATGATGAACTTTTCATAAAAATCCTTAGCCCTATCTTTTGTAATCTTCGCATTTTCATATGCCTCGTTTCTTAACTTCTCAAGTTCAGAAATTTGCAATTTTTGAAGCACACCAGCCTTATCTAGATCAAAATTCATCTGCTTAATTGCCCATAATGTTCAGTGCTCTAACTCGACAGGATGGTTGCAAGCCTTTCTAAAGACTAGCCTATAAGGAGACATCCCTAGAATCGTTTTAAAGGTGGCCTATACGCCTATAAGGCATCCACCAATTTGGTGGATCAGTCCTTCCTGTTTTGATTCACAGTTTTCTCCAAGATAAGCTTAACTTACCTATTTGAGATTTCTACCTGCCCACTGGTTTGGGGTGGTAAGGTGTGGATAACTTGCATGTTATGACATATTTTCGCATAAGAGCTTCAAAAGAGTTCTATTGCAAAAATGTATACCATTATCACTAATTATGGCACGAGGGGTTCCAAAGCGTGAAAAGATGTTTTCTTTCAAGAACTTAACAATAACTTTATTGTCATTTGTCTTGCAAGGGATGGCTTCAACCCATTTGTTTACGTAATTCACAGCCAACAAGATGTATTGGTCCCAAATGAGTTAGGAAAGGGACCCATAAATTCAATACCCTCAACATCAAAGAGTTCTACTTCTAGAATTGAGTTTAGGGGCATCATATTACGTTTCGAAATTCTTCCTATCATTTGGCATCTTGCGCATGTCTTGCAAAAGTCAAATGCGTCTTTAAACAAAGTGGGCCAATAGAACCCACTCTATAAAACTTTTTCAGCTATTTTTCGAGGACCAAAGTGTTCACCACATGCAAATTCGTGACAAAAGGTTAGAACACTCTTTACTTCCTTATCGGGAATACATCTCCTAATTATTTGGTCGGAACAATATTTAAAGAGATAAGGTTCCTCCTAAATGAAATATCAGACTTGAGACAAGAGCTGATATACATCTTGTCTTGAACAATGAGATGGGATTTGGTTTGTGACTAAGTAGTTAACTATGTCAGCAAATCATGGTTCCTAAAGGTAGCTAAGAGTTATTCATCAGGAAAGTTATCATTGATTGACAACTCATTAGAAGGGGCGTTTGGAACACGATAGAGATGATCAGCGATGACATTTTTGACACCCTTTTTATCTCGAATTTCGAGAGCAAACTCTTAAAGGAGGAGGATCCAACGAATAAGTCAGGCCTTCGCATCCTTTTTGAGCATTAGGTATCGAAGCGTGGAATGGTCGATGAATATGGTGGTTTTGGTTCCTAGTACGTATGGATGAAATTTTTCCAATGTGAACACTACTGCCAAGAATTCCTTTTCGGTTGTAATATAGTTCAGTTGGGCATCATTAAGGGTCCTACTTGAATAGTAGATCACATGCTGCTTGTTATCTATGCGTTGTCCTAAGACAGTGCCTATGGTAAAATCAGAAGCGTTGCACATAATCTCAAATGGTTTGGACCAATCCGGGGCAAAAATTATAAGCGCATAGACAAGTTCCATTTTGAGCTTTTCCCAGGCATTAAGATATTCATCATCAAAGATGAAGGGTACGTCTTTAGCTAAAAGGATCGTTAATGGTCTAGCAATTTTGCTAAAATCCTTGATGAACCTACGATAGAAACTAGCGTGTCCTAAGAAAGAGCGGATGTTTTTCACACATTTAGGTGTGAAAAGCTTGGCTATGACCTCTATCTTCACCTTATCTACTTCAATTCCTTTCCTAGAGATCTCATGACTTAGGACAATCCCATGTTGTACCATAAAGTGACACTTTTCCCAATTTAAAGTCAAACTCTTTTCTGTGCATCATTTGAGGACAAGTTCTAGATAATGGAGACATTGGTCGAAAGAGTCTCCATAGACGGAGAAATCATCCATGAAGATCTCTAAGAAACGTTCGATCATGTTAGAGAATAAGCTTAACATGGAACGAGGAAATATTGCGGGGGCGTTGCATAAACTGAAAGGCATTCGGCTATAAGCAAAAGTCCCAAATGGATATATGAACATTGTTTTCTCTTGGTCTTCTGGGGCTATGAGGATTTGGTTATACCCAGTGTAACCATCCAAGAAACAGTAATACTCATGGTCCGCTAATCATTCAAGCATTTGGTCGATAAATGGAAGAGGAAAATGGTCCTTGCGAGTGGCAACATTTAACTTACGGTAGTCAATGCAAACTCGAATCTTTGTAGGGAGTATTGTTT
The DNA here is from genome assembly GCA_038442645.1 of Agave tequilana. Classification (NCBI taxonomy): domain Eukaryota; kingdom Viridiplantae; phylum Streptophyta; class Magnoliopsida; order Asparagales; family Asparagaceae; genus Agave; species Agave tequilana. The sequence goes on along the minus strand of JAVJIF010010374.1, from coordinate 124,594 downwards.
GAACTAACTCTTATTTGTCATTCTCTACCACTGTTAAACCAGATTTCTTAGGTACCGCGTGGACTAGGCTGACCCATTGGCTATCAGAAATGGGATAAATTATCTCATTTTCTAAAAGTTTCACTATTTCAGCTCGTACCGCTTCCTGCATGATAGAGTTTAACCTACGCTGCGGGTCCCTCTTTGGTTTTGTCTCTTCATTTAGATGGATTCAGTGTTGAACTATAGTGGACTTAATCCCTTTATGTCGGTCATCGTCCAACCAATTGCTTCCTTATGTTTCTAAGGATTGTCGTAAGGTCTTCCTCTTGACTGTTAGTTAAGTTGGATGCAGCTATAACTGGTAGAGTCTCTTGTTCATCTAAGTAGGCGTATTTGAGATGCTTGGACAAGATTTTAAGCTTTAAGGAAGGAGATGACCCGATAGGTGGAGGAGTACACATATTGGCTCATGATCTAATGAACTTGGGCTAGATACCCACTCAATCGTAGAATTGACTATCTCGTCAAGGTTGAAATCCTCAGGTTCCAACTTGGTATCACACTTTGCTTCTAGTTTATCTCCTCTCTATGCTCACTAGTCACATTTTCAATTAGGTTGATGTAGGCTGTCTAAAAATCATTAAAGACAAGTCGTCAAAAGCAGAGTCCCAAACTCCAGACGCAGGGCTAGTCTCAGCACCAAGGCGCGTGGGTCGAAACCCGCGTCTCAGCCAGCACTGCAGCACCAAGGCGCGTGGGTCGAAACCCGCGTCTCAGCCAGCACTGCAGCACCAAGGCGCGTGGGTCGAAACCCGCGTCTCAGCCAGCTCTGCAGCACCAAGGCGCGTGGGTCGAAACCCGCGTCTCAGCCAGCACTGTAGCACCAAGGCGCGTGGGTCGAAACCCGCACTGTAGCACCAAGGCGCGTGGGTCGAAACTCGCGTCTCAGCCAGCTCTGCAGCACCAAGGCGCGTGGGTCAAAACCCGCGTCTCAGCCAGCTGCAGCACCAAGGCGCGTGGTCGAAACCCGCGTCTCAGCCAGCACTGCAGCACCAAGGCGCGTGGGTCGAAACCCGCGTCTCAGCAACACCAAGGCGCGAGGGTTGAAACCCGCGTCTCGGAGCACCAAGGCGCGAGGGTCGAAACCCGCGTCTCAGTTAACACTGCAGCACCAAGGCGCGTGGGTTGACACCCGCGTCTCAGTTGTAACCGTCCCGGTTATAGGGTCAATCACGGCCCACATAACGGGAAAAGTTAACCCCCATTATGGAGTGTTTTTAGGAGGCACGTACGCTCCTGAAACCTCTATAAATAGCCCCGTTGCTATGGAAAAGGGGCGGATTCTGAGGTCGAATTTCTGAGGGAAGAACTCTGAGAGAAAAGAGCTTGACTTCTGAGCTTCCATCGAGGAGGAAAGAGAGTCCAACCCTTCAAACAACTTGCTGCGTACAAGTTAGTCTTTGCCTACAATCTCTTTGAGATTTCTGGCCGACAGAGCTGCGTTACTCCGTCCGCCATCCGAAGAGAAGATCCCCAAAAGTTTTCGAGTTCACCCGGTCAACGGAAAACAAGATTCACTTTCCATCGCCACCTGAAGAACCCAGCACTAAACAAAGGGGGGATTCAAGACTCAACATCTCCCCTCCCTTGTAGTCGGAGCAGTAGTCCGTTGTAATATTTCAACTGATCCAAGGAAATTTTACACCGAACATCTCTTCTCCGTACCAAACAAGAGATGGCGACTCCGCTGGGGACTACTTTCGTTACTGACGAACAGGTTGTGGCGCAAGGTGACGTCCTCTACAAGGGGAAGACGGTCGAATCACTTGTCGTAGAATTCGACCAGGCAAAGTACGAGGAGTTCCTCTCTTCCGGCTCCAAGAGCCCAAAGGCCCGCGTCTACCGCAGGGTCTCTACGGGGCCTTACCCCGAAACCCGCTCTGAGCCTCTCTCTCGGAGACAGCTCCGGTAAAGAAGGTCGTGGCCAATCACGCCAGGCGTAGCACCCGCACCAACGTCTCTCAGGAGACCCGCGTGGTCAGCCTTCCTGGTGTCCAATCAGTCCATCCTCTTCCTCAGCACCAGGTCGTCGTTGGTTTCTCTCAGCCCCCACGACGCAACCGGAACGCTGAACGCCGACAGAGGAGGCATACGCGTCAACTGCAAGTTGGAATAACTGATCGTCCAACTGAGGCAGGACGCAAGGTTCAAACCGGCGTCTCTGCCACGCCACATCCTGCACGTGAAATCCGCGTTTGGCAACCCAAACGTGAGGTTCACCAAGTTGGCCTATCTGAAGCCCCACTCTCCACACGCCAAGGCGAAGCTTGCGCGCCTCGCCGAGTACAAGAGGCACGCTCCTCTAGGCATGGGGCCCAGCTGCCCTGCATCTCTCAAGCGCTTCTGCCCCGACGCAACAATCAGCAACGCGATAGCCGTGTCTCTTCTCAGCAGAGACGCCAGACGCGCGTCCTGAGGTCACGACGCGAGAACCGCGTCTCTGAACCCCGCGTCCTAGCTGTACAGAGTAAGGATGCCTCCTGCCCTCGACATTGCGATGCTAATCTCTTTGATCCTCTTCCCACGGATCTGAGAGATTATTTGACAAAGAAAAGAAGTGCTAATCAGATCACTTCGTCATGTTGCTGCCAACGGCTTATCACGATGCTTTCTGAGTGCCGTTGCAATTCAGGTGCAAACCAGCAGTCTCTAGTTAGACAGCTGACCCTGAATTCCCGATCAGCTAAGAGAAGTTGTTCCCATAGGAGGAGGGTCTTCTCTGACACTGAATATCCCGAGCTCACTGCAAACATGGCAAGCAGGAGCAGGGGAAAACAACCTGCAGTCAGCTCCGATGAGTCTGACACCGAACCGGAAGGAGTGTACCGACACACTCGCACCCGGACCGGAGTGATTCCCTCGATTGACTACAATGCTCTAGCCCGGGGCATTGAGGTGAATGACTCGTATTCTGCTATTGTAGAGTCGCAGGCTTCAAACTCTTCCATGGAGAAAGAAGCCTTCATATACATGACCAGCACTCCTGAGGAGACCGCCAGACGCTTGGAGCAGCAAGCCCAGGTTCAGAAGGAACAACTCGAGATGATTCGTGCTCAGCAAGAATCTATCGACTCCCTCAAGCAGATGCTCGCACAGTTGCTTGAAGACAAGAGGAAGTCAACCAACAAAGCCTCCTCTAAGAAGTCTAAAGGCAAGCGAAAAGAGGGAGAAAGCTCATCTTCGGTACATATAGAGGAGAAGGAGCAGTCTACTTCTGATTCGTCTAAATCCTCATCGCAGGAAAAGGATGACCAAGACCAGGAAAAAGTTCATTCTAAAAGAATGAATCAGTTGGAGCAACGTCTTGAGGCCCTTACCAACCGGAAAGGCCTCCAGGAGGCAGGAGTGGTCCGACCATATCCGCCCGAGTGGGACTTGGTTCCATACCCGCCCAAGTTCAAGGCTCCAACCCTTCAAGCATTTGATGGGAAATGTTCACCAAACCAACATATCTACTACTTTAAATCCCAAACAGGGAATGTGGTAGATAATGATGCCATTCTGGCACGCTTGTTCATCGGCACCCTAAAAGGGCTTGCCTTTGAATGGTTCATGAAGCTTCCAGAGGGCTCCATCAAGAATGGGGCGACTTGGAGAAAACTCTTTCTAACGCGCTTCTTTGAAGATGACTCGGAGGTCAACATGCCTACCCTTTTAGCCACCAAGCAGCGAAAGGGAGAGTCCGTTAAGTCTTTCGTAGAAAGATTTCGAAACGTAGCACTCCGATGTCCAAGAGGTATGACCCAGGTCACCCTGGTGGAAACATGCCGCCATAATCTCCAAACTTCACTCCTTACCCAAATAGGAGTTGCTGAAAGCCGCACCTGGAAGCAGTTAATCCAACAAGGTGAACAGGCTGAAGAGATCGTCGCCCGGGTCAAGGCAGAAGAAACAAACCCAGACCTGAGAGGCCATCGAGGCGTGCGCCAGACACATCCCTCCAAGTCAAACGGAAGGACAACTTGGCGACAGAAATCAAATCTTCTGTCAAACCTCAACCGGTTAAAGGAAGTAGCTCTTCAAGCCAACCACGTGCCAACAAGCAGTATTCCTTCAAGGATGAACATGTCGACTCGCTCTTCAAACTACTCAACAAGAGCAACCGACTGAAGCTTCCTGAAGCTAGGCGCCCTGAAGAAGTCGGTAAAATCGATAATCCCAACTACTGCATGTAACACAGGATGTTGGGATACCCCACCAAGAGCTGTTATGTCTTCAAGGACATCCTTCAGGCTCTGATTGACGCGGAGGTATTAAAACTCCGTCCAGAACAGAAGAAGGTGGCGGCCAATATGACGTCATTCCTCCAGTTTGGAAGGCAACCTCCAACACCCTCTGGAGTAGTCCCTATCCCAAGAGGAGAGTTGAGAATGGTCAACATAGACCCTTACCAACAGCAGGAGAAGGGCCTGGTACCCGTTTCCACACCCCAAGGAGAAGTCATGTGGGTTCATCCCGACCTTGTGGATGGCCAGCAATGGACCACTGTGACCAGCAGGAAGTCCAAAGGCAAAGCTAAACCTTCGTCTTGTAATGTGGTATGCACCTCTTCTCGAGAAGCGGAGACTGATGTTCCTTCGTTGACCGATTCAGAAGAGGAGACTATAGTTCTGGCCACAGAACCCAGTCAACTTGTGGCGGAAACCCGTTCAGGGCAGTCATATTTGAAAAAGTATGACGAAATGGCGGTAACTCCTCCAAGACCCGCTGCAGAGTCAGCCAAGCCCTCCACAAAGCAACCTGTGGAGAAACAGAAAGAACTTCGGTTTTCCGAGTTCTTTCGAAAGACATAGTGGAAGGATCCATAGCACCTTACCACTTTGATGTCTTGAACAACTAGCCAACATCCCGGCGCGGATTACGCTTTATGAGCTTCTTAGGCTATCAAAGTCGACCAGAGAAGCTCTACAAGAAGCTCTGGCTAATGCTGAGGTCTTCATGACCCAGGTGCCAATCGGGCCAAAGGAGGAAGATGTAGAGGATTGCTCTCCACGCCTCCCAAATATTCCCTGCATCACCTTCACGGCAGATGATATACATGTTAAAGGGAAACATGATCGACCCCTTTACTTCGCAGGGTATATTAGATCATCTGAGGTGAACCGCATTCAGGTAGATCCGGGTCCGCATTGAGCATTATGCCTCACTGAGTCATGCAACATCTCGGGATTCCTACTCACCGTTTTGAGCGCCACCCAGACTACTATTTATGGGTTCAATGCCAATAGTACCCGTCCAATGGGGAAGGTCAAGCTCAGATGCCAGATTGGAGACCTAAGATCAGAGGTGACATGCTACGTCATAGATGCTGACACCTCCTACAACTTGCTGTTGGGACGACCGTGGATTCATCGCAATTCTATCGTTCCCTCTACTCTCCACCAAGTCATGAAATACATCGACGAGAGTGGAAAGGTGCGAACGTTGATTGCCGAAAGGCATCCGTTCAAGGGAGTTGAGAATTATTTCACAGATTCTCTCCTATATCAGGAATCTGTGGAAACAGATGAAATCCCGCAACCAGAGGAGCCCGACTCTGGTAATGAAGCCGACACCGAGCCGGAAAAAGAAGAATTCATTTGGGAACTAGACCCACCTGTAACGGGCATTAATAAGCCCGATGTTGATAATACCTCCGATGATGTAGGCGGATGGTATATTAATGAAGACTTAGATTTGGCGTATTTCTCTGTATTTGCTTCTGATTCAGTGCCGTCAGACACTAGCACTGATGTGGATGATGATCTCTGGTCGGCAATGGATGCTTTGGTATCATTGCATGTACCAGTGAAATCATCCTTCGAGACATGTCGAAATGCCGGTGATGCGCAAAAAGCCGTATTCATGGTTCCAGCAAGACGGAAAGGCCAAAGACCAATCCTTTTCGGACGAGTTGAATCCAAACAATGTTCCGTGAAGAGTCAGAAGACGAAGAGGAACCTCCTCAGTTCGGTCATTATAAGCCAAAGGCACTCAGAATGATGGGAAGCATGGGGTATGATCTGACAAGCGGACCAGGGTTGAATTTCGGCAAAGGAAGGAGAACGCTACTTCGATCTTTTGTGCCGAAAGGGAAAACCCCTGATTACTATCATCGGACTCGCAGGGGGTTGGGCTATATATCAACTCCAGCTCCATCAAACTCTGACTCTGAAGAGTCATTATATCATGATTACTCATCAGGCATGTCATCATGGGAGTCGATGTTAGTGTCGGCAACATCTTCAGATAACTTTCAGTGAACATGGTTTCAACAAGCCATCTGGAAGACGGAGATGAAGAAATGATCCAATCCGATACAGATCCTTGGATCAAACACTTAAACAATCTTTGGGACACTCGCTTTGAACAACGCGAGCCACCTATAGAAGATAAGGTTGTCCAGATCAATTTAGGAGATGAGGCTAATCCTAAGCCCATCTTCATAAGCGAGGGCCTATCACTTCTGAGAAAAAGGATCTAATATCTCTTGTACAAGAATACATAGATGTCTTCGCCTGGAATTACGAGGATATGCCTGGACTTGATCCGCAAGTGGCTATGCATCGCCTCAACATTAATACGGACGTAAAGCCTGTCAAACAACAACAGCGCCGGTTCCGTCCAGAAGTAATGGAGGCAATTCAATCAGAAGTCAGAAAGCTTATAGACTCTGGCTTCATTAGGGAAGAACAACATCCCGACTGGGTGGCCAACATCGTCCCCGTTGCTAAAAAGAATGGAAAGATCCGGATCTGCATTGATTTTCGTAATCTAAATGAGGCTTGTCCCAAAGACGAATTCCCACTGCCAATCACAGATGTTTGATTGACAACACATGTGGATTCGAGCGAATGTCCTTCATGGATGGATTCTCAGGATATAATCAAATTAAAATGTATCCTGATGACGAGAAAACATACCTCTTTCAGGACACCACTGGGGGTATACTGCTACACCGTCATGCCCTTCGGACTAAAGAATGCGGGGGCGACATATCAAAGGGCCATGAATGCCATTTTTTACAAGCACATGCGCAAAATGGTGGAATGCTATGTGGACGACATCGCGGTGAAAAGCCGCGCTAAAGGGGATCATATAACTGATCTAAAGGTCGTCTTTGACATCATGCGGGCCCATCAATTGAAGATGAACCCACCAAGTCCTTCCTGGGGGTAGCCAGTGGAAAATTCCTAGGGTTTGTAGTAACCTCTACGGGGATTCATGTGGACCCAGAAAAGGTTCGCGCTATCCAGGAGATGCAACCTCTGAGAAACCTCAAGGAGCTCAGGGGATTGCAAGGACGATTGGCGTACATCCGAAGGTTTATCTCAAATCTCTCCGGAAGATGCCAACCCTTTTCCAAATTAATGAAGAAAGGTGTTTCGTTCATTTGGGACAGCGCTTGCCAGCAAGCATTTGAGAAAATTAAACAGTACCTCATACAACCGCCAGTCCTTGCAGCTCCGGTGTCTGGAAAACCTTTCCTAGTATACGTCTGAGCAATGGATCATTCTTTAGGAGCTCTACTAGCTCAGAATGATGATCAAGGATGAGAGCAAGCAATCTACTATTGAGTAGAACAATGATCGGAGCCGAACATCGGTACAACCCGATCGAGAAAGAGTGTTTGGCATTGGTGTTTGCTATTCAGAAAATGCGACACTATTTGATAGGCCAAACAATAAATGTCATCTCAAAAGTCAACCCCTTGAGGTACTTATGACAAAGCCTTCATCATTGAACGGCCGGTGACAGAATGGGCCATATTGCTATCCCAATATGAAATGCACTTTTTACCACAAAAAGCCGTGAAGGGTCAAGCGGTGGCGGATTTCCTGGCTGAGCATCCAGATCCGAGGGCAGCTCAACTTTACGAAGATCTCCCAGATGAGGTCGCTGAAGCCTGCCAGACCCAGACATTCTTCGAAAGGCAGGTGTGGCAACTTTTCTTTGATGGTGCATCGAGAACAAGCTCAAAAGGACACTTAGTGGTAGGAGTATGAGTAGTACTCGTCTCCCGTAGAACTATATGATTCCTCGAGCTGTCTCATTAACCGAGCCGTGCTCCAACAATGTGGCAGAGTACAATGCTCTTTTGATTGGGATGCAACTCGCCGATGAGATTGGCGTTAAAAATCTCGAGGCATATGGTGACTCCAAACTCATCGTTAGCCAGGTTCGCGGGGAGTACGAAGTCAGACATGAAGACCTAGTACCTTATTACAACGCAACTGTCCACATGGCTGGGAAGTTTACAAACTTCTACATCGACCATGTACCATGCAAGCAAAATGCGCATGCAGATGCACTGGCATCCCTCGCTGCCTCTTTAGCTCTACCGGCTGGAACAGTGGAGAAGATATTTGTCCACAGTCACGACCTGTATTGCCCGAGAATTGCTCCTGAGGACTACCAGGAACCAACAGGAGATTCTCAAAGCAAAGAAGCGCTGGAATTGTCAATCGGTCCAGAGCCTAGAGACTGGCGATTCCCCTACATTGATTATGTCCTGTATGGCATCTTGCCTGAGGACACCAAAGAAGCGGCTGCCATTCGAAGGAAAGCCCTAAATTCTACTATAATGCGATTACGCAAACATTGTATCGTCAATCGCACGATGGGATCTTGCTCCGCTGCCTTTCACCAAAAGAGGCACGGAAATATTGAAAGAAGCCCATGACGGTATGTGTGGAGCCCATCAACCTGGCCCAAAACTTGCATACCGACTCTAAAAGCTGGGATATTATTGGCCTAAGATGATCGCTGATGCCATCAATTATGCCAAAAGATGTCACGCCTGCCAAATACATGGCGATTTCATCCATCAAGCACCGGAGTATCTTCACCCTACGACCTCTACCTGGCCATTTAAAATGTGGGGGATGGATGTAGTTGGCCCTATCAGCCCTCTATCATCAAAAGGATATCGGTTTATTTTGGCCATAACCGATTACTTCTCCAAATGGGCTGAGGCCATTCCCTTGAAGGAGGTAAAGTCATCAGACGTGATCAAATTCGTCAAACATCATGTCATTCACCGTTTTGGTGTACCTCGACGAATCGTCCACGACAATGGACCCCAGTTTATCAGTCAGGCTTTCCAAAGGTTCTGCGCCAAGTTCAGAATCCAGAGTGTGTCCTCAACGACATACTACCCCACCGCTAATGGTCTCGTAGAAGCTTTCAATAAGACCATTGGCAAGCTTCTCAAGAAATTCGTCTCGAAAAGTCAACGTGACTGGGACGACAAGCTGGGGTGAATGCTTATGGGCTTATCGCACAACTGTTCGAACCCCAACTAAAGCTACACCATTTTCTTTGGTATACGGGTGTGAAGCAGTGCTTCCACTAGAAATCCAAATTCCATCTCTACGCGTCACCCTGACAGCAGAGATGACAAATGAGGAGAAGCATAGACAGCGACTCCAAGAATTGGAAGCCTTAGATGACAAACGTCTGCAGGCCCAACAACAAATCGAGCTTTACCAAGCCCGGATTACCAGAGCCTTCAACAAGAAAGTTAAAGTGCGAACTTTCAAGAAAGGCGATCTTGTCTTAACCGTCAGAAGACCTATGGTAATGACACATAAGACAAAAGAGAAATTCCAGTCTAAATGGGAAGGACCATTTGTAGTAGAGTCATACTCAAATGGATCATATCGCCTCATAACTTCAAATGGCGATACACTCATGATGCCGATCAATGGCAGATTCTTGAAGAAGTACTATCCTTAATAGTACTCCTCCACCGATCAAGTTAAAAGTACACCTCTGATCAAAACAAGAAGAGCATCTTCATTAACATCCGACGCCTCCAATGGCTAAGGATAGAGGAAAATGTTGGCCTCTAAGCCCAACATAAGTTTTCGACAACTCACTATGTTGAGGGGAATAGCATGGCTAGCCCAACTCAAACGGTAGTTGGTAAAAGCGCCCCAAATCCGTTGACAGCTGAGGGTTTGCTAAAAACCCTGGGTTCTAATGTTCCCATCTTCATTAATATCCGACGCCTCCAATGGCTAAGGATAGAGGAAAAATTGGCCTCTAAGCCCAACATAAGTCTTCGACAACTCACTATGCTGAGGGGGAATAGCATGGCTAGCCCAACTCAAACGGTAGTTGGTAAAGGCACCTCAAATCCGTTGACAGCTGAGGGTTTACTAAAAATCCTAGGTTCTAATGTTCCCATCTTCATTAACATCCGACGCCTCCAACGGCTAAGGATAGAGGAAAATGTTGGCTTCTAAGCCTAATATAAGTCTTCGACAACTCAATATGCTGAGGGGAATAGCATGGCTAGCCCAACTCAAACGGTAGTTGGTAAAGGCACCTCAAATCCGTTGATAGCTGAGGATTTGCTAAAAATCCTAAGTGGATGTAATTTCACCCTCTCCTCAAAATCCCTTACCAATTCTCATACACAGAATGGTAGGTCTACAAAATACAGTCATTGCTAAGTTAACACTATACCTCTGGTAATGAAAATTTTCAATACTCCCTATCGAGTACAAATTTTACTTGTCAACTCTATACGGAGTAGCAAACCTTCAAATTCGCCAAGTTGATACTATACCTCTAGCACTTCAAACTTCACTTGTCAATTCTCATCAATAGAATGGCAGGTCCTCAAATTGCTCATATCGCAAGTCCACTACTGTCAAGTTAATACCACACCTCTGACAATATACTGCTAAGTTCAACATTACACTTCTAACAGTAATCAAGTGGCTGCCAAGTTCAATATTAAACTCTGACAGTCATTTTCCCTCAGACTTCCAGATCGAAGCTAAAATGAACGATGCTAAGTTTAATACTACACCTCTAGCGTCCAAGTCATTGCTAAGTTCAACAATACACTTAAGGCCATGACTTTCCCTCAGACTTCCATATCGAAGCTGAAATGAACGATGCTAAGTTTAATACTACACCTCTAGCGTCCAAGTCATTGCTAAGTTCAACAATACACTTAAAGCCATGACTTTCCTCGGACTTCCTTGTTAAAGTCGAGATGACCAATGCCAAGTCAAAATTACACCTCTAGCATTACCCTCGCTGCTAAGTTGAACATCACACCTATGGCAGTGATACTTTCAGTTTTCCCAAATAAAACTGAAATGTTTTTGAGTCAAGTTAATATCACACCTCTGACTCACATCCTTGTCAAGTTAACATCACACTTTGACAAAACTACATTCAACCTGTTAAGTTAAATATCACACCTCTAACGGTAAAAACTTTCCTAGATCCCCCGCGAATCTAGTCTCACTTGTTATTCTCCCCAACAGAACAACAAGTCTACCTAAAAACATTGTTAGGTTAACATTACACCGTTAACAGTATTTTCATTAACTCCCAGTTGATCTTAATCAAGTTAATCCTAAACCTCTAATAAAAGTTCATCCTCCCTGGGGGTACAAATTCAGCTTGTCATTCTCCGTTATAGAGTGGCAGGTCCACAAAAGTTATCTTATCTCTGTTAAGTTAATATCACCCTCTGACAGCATTGTTGAGTTCCTGAAATAGGATCTCTCTCTACAAAATTTGACTCGTCAAGATTGTCATCATAGTTTTGACAAGTCAAGGTTCTTTACTTCTATTCGTCTGACTTTCAATACAAAAAGGGAGCTTAAGACAATAGAAGGAGACAAAAAGAAATGTGTCGCTTTTATTTATATCCAAACATATGAAAGTGATACAAAATGCTCTCTTATTCAATAAGATTGAGTGTTACGGATAAAGGAGTATAAGAAGTCTCTCTCTCTCTCAAAGGTTGCACTCACTCCTTGAAGCTGCTCACAATTCCAAGTACAAGATGTTTGGGAAGGCGCCAAAGTAGATTGAACACTGCGGCGACGATCGGAAGCTGGTTGCACCACGATGCATGATGTAAACATCGAAGAAGCTCATCGTTAACCAAGAGCAATGGTGTTCTTAATGTCGAAAGGCAGCAGAATCTTCTGATTCCACCTGACCATCCGAAGTGGGGTATGATCCTTCGTTGATGAACATCTCCACCACCAGAAAGTCATCCAATGAGCATGGAGTTCTCATCGATGTCACTTCTGGGGTAGGTGAAGGGAGAATCCAAGACCATACTCACCACTATATCCACCGCCAGACTCACTCTGACCATGCCATGCCAAGAAGCATGACCGGTGTATTGAATCCAAAGAGATCTTGGCGAGGGTCTGATCCCCGTCTCCCGAAGACGGGAGCCATGACTTCTTCTCCTGTGGTTGACCATCGACCAAGTTCGCTGGCCGATATATTCTCCCAAGGCCCAGCGAATATGAAAAAGGATGATTAAGACAACCTGCGAGAAGCAAACAAAAATTAGAAGACCTGAAGCTTAGTGTACTTCAACAGAAAAACTAAGTGACAGACGCAGTTATTACTGAAAGCTTCAGATGCAGGGATGACCCGCGCAATGAACCAAGCTTCTGCGGCGGCAGAAACAGACGCGACCAAAGCTGTGATACACACAGAATTCGAACGCAGTCTAGTTTTGCACCCGCGTCTAAAATACGAGACGCGAAGAGAATCAGACGCGAAAATTGCCATCTCCCTGTTTGATAAACAGGGGTTGCAAAATTCAGGCTGAAACCTTCGATCTGAGTTGAAATTCTTCTAAGTCAACAGCCTCAGACGCGAGCTCTGTATGAAAAGCTCGCGGTCCAGGTGCAAAAGTTCATTATGCTCGTTGTCCAGAGAATCCTGAGTCAGAGTTTCTCAATGGCGCAAACTCCCAAAAGATAGGTGCACCAGTTAGACTTCAGAAGAAGGTCAAGAAGGTGAATCTCCTTAAGAGATAGCGAAACAGAACCCAATAAGGGCTTAAGATTTCATGGAAACCGTAAAGTCATACCTACAGCAACACCCGTTAAGGGTTAAACTTTCTGCATCAAGGCGCGGACGTAAAAGGTACTCAAAGAGACGCTCTTTGATCTTGAAATCGCATGAGAGTGATAATCTTCGGGAGAGATTATGCAGAAGCATGAAAGCTCTGGGTCATCATCGTCCATGGAGACAAGCCCCAGGTAAAGTCCTTGAAGGGAGAAGGTGGAATCCCTCAGAGCACTCGCTCTCAAAGGAAAGCAGTCTAAATAATAGACTGCTAAAAGGAGAGGGTGAGGCCTATTTATAGGCAACCCATAGAGCCTGTAATTAATGGCTCACTAATCAGAACCGTCGGCTTTAATTCCCGCATGCATGTCAAAGCCCAATAAAGGGCTGACACGTGGACTGTCGCTTCGGGAAGCATCGAAGACGCAAGTCTCCAACCGCCTGCGCTGATTTGGCATTCAAAAGCATTAATGCCTAAACCCAATGAGGGGCTGACGCGTGGACAGCGCTTTAAATGCAGCGCGAAGTTCGCACTCCAAAAAGAAGATGTCCCCTCAATTCTACAAGACACGTGGCAACATACTCATGGCACAGATTCGCATCCAACAGTCGCGTCTTCATCTCTAAAGACGCGTCCCTTCTAGGCTAAAGTTGTGTCAGCTTCACAGAGCAAAAGCAGCGTCTTCACCCAAAAGATGCGTCCTTTCGAAGATCGCACCTGTTCGACCCGGCCAAAGTCGCATCTACCTCATGGAGTAACAGTCGTGTTGTCATTCCAAAAGCAGCATACCCCTGCATCCACAGAACTGGCGTTCAGTCCTTGCTTTTGCAATTCAGTTTAACAGTACACTGTGATTGGTAGTGAAAAATGCATTTTTATCATAACATTTACCATCGCATTTTCATATTTATTCATTTAATTCTGCACATTTATTAATATTTTGTGATTTATTGTGTGCAGGCCTCGAAATAATAAAAAGAAAGAATTAAAGCTTAAAAAGAGCCCAAAAGCCCACATTTGAAGCCCAAGTGCAAAAGTGCAAATATCAATTGTCAAAGTGCAAATACACAAGGGCTAAAGTTGCAATTATCAAAGAAGAGAAGGATAGACTTCTATCCAACCCTAAACACTTGCAGGATGAGGATAAAAGCCAAAGATAAGAGTGCAAAGATAAGAGAAATTCGTGGATAAAGATATTGGGAAATTTGAAATCTAGATAACTTGATTCCCAAGTTATATCCAAATCCATGATAAAGAGTTAGGATGCAGCTTCTAGAAGCAAACGCCCAGATGGACGGACCAGGAGAAGCCACGCGCTTTGGCGCGTGGCAATCTGCCACCAAAATGCCGCAATTCCACGGCAAATGCCGCATTCCACGGCAATTCAGATAAGCCAGGGCAACGGCTTTTGTGTACGACTTGTGTTCGGACTCTAACTCCTTTTGCGCCTAAATACCCCCTGCAGTGCAACACAGAACGTCGTCCAGCGCAGTACAGGGCAAAAATTAGGGTTCTTCTAGGTTTCTTCTTTTGTAATTAGGTTTCTTTTTATTTTCAAGAGAGAGAGAGAGGCTTATGTTGAGCGTGACACTGATGTACCTTCCTCTTCTCTGCCATTGTACTGATTAATAAAGGTAATCTTTTCTTTTGTTCATTGTTCTTATGTTTTACTTTTCTTTTTGTTTCTTTCTTTTCTCTTTGATCTATGTTGATTGTATATGAAATGCAAGTGATTTCTGAAGCACGAGTATAACGAGTCTTAGCGAGAGCCAACGATATTTCATGGAGATGTTCTCCTCAAGGTACGTATCAATTCATGCTTGCCAAGGCTTGATGAGCTAATGCGAACAGGGGACTGAGATCAATCCTATGCTTTATGCGTTCATGCCTCCAAAGTAAGGTAGAAAGTGTTAAGATTTTATATTGTTCCTCAACCAAGGTTAGTATTTCTTTTATTTTATTTTCTTTTCTTTTCTTTCTTTTGTAGATTAAATCACAAACTCTTCTCCCAATTCTTTATTTGCCGACTCATTGTAAAATACCGCCTTCTTCTTAACTTAGCTTAAAAAAAATAATTTTTAGGGTAAAACTTACAAACGCTTCCATCGCTAGTCCCTCCCTGAGGATCACGACCCGCATAGCCTGCTACCGCAGATTAGTATTGAGCACCTCGCACACCTTTAATTCTCAGATTTAATATTCATATTTTGTGTGCAGGAAAACTCAATCAACAAATTGGCGCCGTTGCCGGGGAGGGACGGTAAGTTTTTTCTCTAATAAAAAAAAATTAACTAAATTCTTTTATTCTTTTCTGTTTGCAGGTTTGGAGAACAGGAAACAGCAGCAGAAGTGGACATATAGCAACTCTGTGCCTCTGCCCTCGAAGGCAGAGCAGCAGAGCTTGCTACTTTGCCACGAAAATGCGGCAATAGCCGCGGATCCGCGGCAGTAGCAGAGGACTACTGACTGAAATTTTTGCAGGTTGTTGCAAATTGCAATATTGTCTACTGCTCTGTTAAAATTTGTTCTGTGATAATCCTACTTACTGCTAATTAATTCAACAGTAAACTATTTGTTGTTTAATAATAAAAATTGATTAGACATTTGCATATTAGGCACGTGTCTTTTCAATTACTTTATTTTACTGTTGAAGAGTGCTGGAGCAAGGTATGTACGCATTGCATGTAGAGTAGGACTCATCTCTTGGTTGATTTTCTGCTTTGAGTGAATCTTATCTACTTATCTTGTACACTTGCACTAATTCATCTTAAGGGCATAACCCATTAACAAGATAAGGTGAGGATTTCATCACCCTTCCTTAACCTAAAAATCATATCCCAAGCACTCACTAACCCAAGCCTAACTTAAAATTAGTAGACGTTGGCCCTAGGGACATCTCGGACTCAATTAGGAGATTATCCTAAGGGGGAACGATGTTGGAAGTTGACTCCTGCCAAATCAGTGTCTAGGAAGGGGATTGAGGGCCGAAAGCCCGAAGAGTGGTGGTTATTTAATTAAGGAACGTCTTTGACGGAAAACTCCCACCAATCTGCCCCGACCCTGGCTGATTAACTTGTGGTCAAAGTCTACACCTACCTCCAGTGGACAGTCTAACCAGTTAGGAGTCGTCTAGGTCATAGGTCTACCCTAACTTAAGTTAGAATTTTTCTTTTTTGTTTATTTATTTGTTTGTTTTCTTTTCTTTGTTTGTGTTTGTGTGATATGGCATATAATAATTTTTCCAATTTTAATCCATATTACACACCTAACTATTTTTCGGATATTACCAACCCGGCATATCACAACTTTGACCAACCTAGTGTGCCGGAATGGTCTTACCCGAATGATTATAACCCACACCCTCATCTTATAACTATAATTTGCATAATAATTTCAACTCTTCACAGAGTTCATGGGGTTTCGATTCCCCCGAGTTTAATTCTCAACCAAATTGTCCTTCATATCCATCTAGTCCACATTCTTTCAATGATTCATACTCAGATCCCCCATTCAGAATAGATTACCATCTATCGGGGAAATGATAAGTATGCATGATTCCAAGCAACAATACCATCAATCTTAGATAGGATGATGCGTGAGGCACCGACTCACAACTTCATCACGATTTCACTTCCTCTTTTCAATCACAGCATGAAAAGATGCTTGCAGCCATGACTCAGGCTAGATTAGCCCGTGATCATGACATAGATTTGATGGTTCAATCCTTACGTTCTCACCGTCCGGCTAATTCTGATATCGCTGACCACTCTTTTAGAGCCGACGAACCAAGTTGCTTTGGACAACAAGATTCTATTTCATTGCCATCATTTGAACTTGCCGAAACTCCAATTCTTGATAATTTGGCAAGTTTTCCTTTCCTGAAATAGAACTTGAGCATGAATATGATCATGATCTTCCACTCGATGATTCAATTTTATTTTCTGATTCAATAATGACTCCAGTGTCTCAACTTGATTTCACTTTTCCTGAGTCAACATTGGATCCTGTTCCAATTCATCATGAAATTGAATCACCCATTTTAGATGATCATATTGAACTGACCAATTTTACAATCTTGAAAATCCTATGGATAAATGGCAAGTTCTTTTTATTACATTGAACCCAATGAGATATGTGACCTAGATTCTCAAATCTATGATCAAGTTCAAATTCCTGAATCATTATTGACTCCTGTTTTGTTACCCGATTTAGGTAATATTTTAGAGTCAGTTTTGATTCCACACCTATCATTCCTGAACTTGAATCACCAACATTGAGTCACATGCCATTGTGGGAAGATGATTGTGGACTTGAGTTTAAACTTATTGATTTGGACCCACTTCCTGAACTTAACCGACTCCTGAGCCCTTACTTGATTTGAGCTTCTTCCCTGAGTCGGTATTCGTTTCCAACACCTATAATGTCCAAGTCAATAATTCATCTTTTCATACTCCATTTTGGGACAAGGAGGTTGACACAATTAACTCCGAAATTTATTATGAAATTTGAAATTTGATGGGGTGGAAATACTTAAAAATGATTATAAATATATTTTAGTGGGTTATGTAAGGAAAATTTCTGGTGGGTTCCACCAAATTATATGTTATCTTGATTGGGTAGCAACGCTTGGCCCAATTAGACCACCTCCGGAACCACCACCTTAAGGTAACTTCGCCTTCCCTTGTTCTGTTTCATGCATATATGCATACATTCATACATGAGGACAATGCATGATATAAGTGTGGGGTTGGGTTTTACTAACATACTAACATAGGTAGAAAACTAACAAAATTTGCTAATAAAAAAAAAATTTAAAAAAAAATGTTATAAAAAGGAAATATTTGACTTTTTTTTGAAAGAATCTAAGTTAGTTTTAAGGATTAGGAAAATCATGATTAGGATTTCTAAAAACTTGGTCAAAATAAATAAATTGTTTAAAATTTTAGGGTATAGGAGGAGAAATTGAATAAATAATTAGTCTTGATTTTTACCTTAATGAAATGTGCATACCTAATGCATATCTAGGATTCTAAGACAAAGACCTTTGTGCCTCATATATATAAAAAAAAATCACTAATTAAGCTAGATACATGTGCCTCAAGAAGCATAAGTATTCACGCCTAAAGGTGAGTGTAAAAAAAATATATATAAAATAATAAAACCTTAGTTTCGTGGCCTAGTTCACTCGAATTTGAGTCGCGGGGTGTTTTCTCACCTGGTGCCCTAAAGCCGACCGGTTTGGGAGTCACCGACTTTAAGTTCGCTACATGGGTGGATTAGAAAGCCTAAACTAAGAAAAATTACTTATATGTACTAACACATCTAATAATCAATTAGTTAGGTATTAGGGCCTCAAGAAGCCTGATACTTACACGAAAGAATATTAGATGAGTTATACATATAAATAATATATATATATATATATATATATTAATAAATAATAAAGAGGCATGAGAGTCCAAGTTAAGGAATTCCTAGTAAAAACATAAGGATGCATATGATTTTTGGTAACGAAAAAGACTATATTAGAAATTCAATTTTAATTCTTACCTAAAATGGAAAACAATTAACTTTATAAAGACTAATTGAATAATGAATAAAAATGAGGATCCTAAAACTTATAGACTACTTAGTCTCTTCAAATATATTCAAATATTTTCCTTTTTATGGATTTTGTGGGTGCAATCCGCTGAAAACCCTCACGAGACAACACTCGTCCTCTAGGGTAACTTAGAGGTTTAACGGCTTTTGCACGTGCTAAGTGCAATCGTGATTCCTACGAAAGTGAGTTAGGTTAGATTAATTTTTCTTTTCTTTTTTCTTTTCTTTGTTTTTACTCGAGGACGAGCAAAAAGATAAGTGTGGGGGTGTGATTGGTAGTGAAAAGTGCATTTTATCATAACATTTACCATCACATTTTCATTTATTCATTTAATTCTGCACATTTATTAATATTTTGTGATTTATTGTGTGCAGGCCTCGAAATAATAAAAAGAAAGAATTAAAGCTTAAAAAGAGCCCAAAAGCCCACATTTGAAGCCCAAGTGCAAAAGTGCAAATATCAATTGTCAAAGTGCAAATACACAATGGCTAAAGTTGCAATTATTAAAGAAGAGGGAAGGATAGACTTCTATCCAACCCTAAACACTTGCAGGATGAGGATAAAAGCCAAAGATAAGAGTGCAAAGATAAGGAAATTCGTGGATAAAGATATTGGACATTTGAAATCTAGATACCTGATTCCCAAGTTATATCAAATCCCATGATAAAGAGTCAGGATGCAGCTTCTAGAAGCAAACGCCCAGATGGACGGACCAGGAGAAACCACGCGCCAAAGCGCGTGGCAATCTGCCACCAAAATGCCGCAATTCCACGGCAAATGCCGCAATCCACGGCAATTCAGATAAGCCAGGGCAACGGCTTTTGTGTACGACTTGTGTTCGGACTCTAACTCCTTCTGCGCCTATAAATACCCCCTGCAGTGCAACACAGAACGTCGTCCAGCGCAGTACAAGGCCAAAATTAGGGTTTCTTCTAGGTTTTCTTCTTTTGTAATTAGGTTTTTTTTTTTATTTTCAAGAGAGAGAGGCTTATGTTGAGCGTGACACTGATGTACCTTCCTCTTCTCTGCCATTGTACTGATTAATAAAGGTAATCTTTTCTTTTGTGCATTGTTCTTATGTTTTACTTTTCTTTTTGTTTCTTTTCTTTTTCTCTTTGATCTATGTTGATTGTATATGAGCATGCAAGTGATTTCTGAAGCACGAGTATAACGAGTCTTAGCGAGAGCCAACGATATTTCATGGAGATGTTCTCCTCCTCAAGGTACGTATCAATTCATGCTTGCCAAGGCTTGATGAGCTAATGCGAACAGGGGACTGAGATCAATCCTATGCTTTATGCGTTCATGCCTCCAAAGCAAGGTAGAAAGTGTTAAGATTTCATATTGTTCCTCAACTAAGGTTAGTATTTCTTTTATTTTATTTTCTTTTCTTTTCTTTTCTTTTTGTAGATTAAATCACAACTCTTCTCCCAATTCTTTATTTGCCGACTCATTGTAAAATACCGCCTTCTTCTTAACTTAGCTTAAAAATAAATAATTTTTAGGGTAAAACTTACAAACGCTTCCATCGCTAGTCCCTCCCTGAGGATCACGACCCGCATAGCCTTGCTACCGCGGATTAGTATTGAGCACCTCGCACACCTTTAATTCTAAGATTTAATATTCATATTTTGTGTGCAGGAAAACTCAATCAACACACTGGCACAAGCAGACGACTGCCCACCTCTGGTTTAAAGTACACCAACGACAAACTTAAAGCATCGGGGAGGTTTAGACTGTGTATCTAGACACTCCACGCGATCAGTTTTGGCGGCTTCAAAGGGTTCCACAGTACACTCACAAAGACCATAGTCCAGACAAGATCAAGTCCGAAGCTTTGTCAGTCCAAATCATAAAAGTGGATTCAGCTAGAGTCCAAAGTGTTTCGAAATCCGTCCCAGCTAACTGCGGAATATCGAAAACTTTGGAGGGGGTTCTGTAGGCTGTCTAAAAATCATTGAAGACAAGTCGTCAAAAGCAGAGTCCCAAACTCCAGACGCAGGGCTAGTCTCTGCACCAAGGCGCGTGGGTCGAAACCCGCGTCTCGTCAGCACTGCAGCACCAAGGCGCGTGGGTCGAAACCCGCGTCTCAGCCAGCTCTGCAGCACCAAGGCGCGTGGGTCGAAACCCGCGTCTCAGCCAGCACTGCAGCACCAAGGCGCGTGGGTCAAAACCCGCGTCTCAGCCAGCTCTGCAGCACCAAGGCGCGTGGGTCGAAACCCGCGTCTCAGCAACACCAAGGCGCGAGGGTCGAAACCCGCGTCTTGGTAGCACCAAGGCGCGAGGGTCGAAACCCGCGTCTCAGCTAACACTGCAGCACCAAGGCGCGTGGGTTGACACCCGCGTCTCAGTTGTAACCGTCCCGGTTATAGGGTCAATCACGGCCCACATAACGGGGAAAGTTAACCCCCATTATGGAGTGTTTTTAGGAGGCACGTACACTCCTGAAATCTCTATAAATAGCACCGTTGCTATGGAAAAGGGGCGGATTCTGAGGTCGGATTTCTGAGGGAAGAACTCTAAGAGAAAAGAGCTTGACTTTAGAACTTCCATCGAGGAGGAAAGAGAGTCCAACTCTTCAAACAACTTGCTGCGTACAAGTTAGTCTTTGCCTACAATCTCTTGAGATTTCTGGCCGACAGAGCTGCGTTACTCCGTCCGCCATCCGAAGAGAAGTTCCCCAAAAGTTTTCGACGTTCACCCGGTCAACGAAAAACAAGATTCACTTTCCATCGCCACCTGAAGGACCTAGCACTAAACAAAGGGGGGATTCAAGACTCAACATCTCCCCTCCCTTGTAGTCGGAGCAGTAGTCCGTTGTAATCTTTCAACTGATCCAAGGAAATTTTACACCGAACGTCTCTTCTCCGTACAAAACAGTTGACCTCAAAGGGTTGGTCGTCTATGTCCTAGGGGTATTTACCTAAGTTGAAAATATTGACTTTCTTAGTCATATCTCTAAAGGTCAATCTCATGGATTTGTTTCTACAATTTATAATTTCATTGGCAGTCACGAGGAACGGACGTCCCAAGATGACGGAGTTTGGGACATAGGATTAGACACGGGTTGTGTCTCTAGAACAATGAAATAATGAAATCTACTGGGTAAATGAATTCTCCTACACGAATAAGGACATCGCTGATTTCTCCCTTTGGGACCTTAATTGATCGGTCAACTAACTAGATTGTAACTTGAGTTGGGCTGAGTTTGCCTAACCCAAGTTGTTGATATATGGAGAAGGGAAGCAAATTAATGCTTGCTCTCAAATCAAGAAGTGCTCTACTAATTTTGACTTAACCTATTGTGCAAGAAAGGGTGGGCAACCGGGATCCTTGTACTTGACAGGGATTTGATTGGACAATAGCTCACTAATGTTGGTAGATAGAAAGACCTTCTTGGACACATTTGTCTTTCTTTTCTTAATGCACATGTCCTTAAGGAATTTGGCATAACTAGGGACTTGTTGTATTGCATCAAGAAATGGTATATTAAGCCTAACTTGATTGAACACCTCAAGTATTTTCTCCATATGTGCATTATTATTATTTTTAAGCCTATTAGGATATGGGGCTATAGGTTGATGCACTTGTTTGGCTGACTTATCAACCTTGATTTTTTTGGAGTTTTGTGGAGGTGAAGTGGAACTAGATGAAGTGGATGTTTGAAGTGGGTCCGAAGGCATGGATACTTGATTATCAACTTGTTTCTCTGACCTCAATGTATGAACCATGTTACACTGGTTTAGATCTTGAGCCTCATTGGCTTGCCTAGGATTCCTAGGGTTTGATAATGGTTGACTTGGTAGAGTTCCCTTTTGTCTTTCACTAATTGATTAGCTTGTTGACTCAATTGCATCTCTATCCTTGTAATAACTTGAGCTAGTATTTCTTGGCTTTTAACTAGAGTGTCCATCTTTCTTTCCATATTGGAGAGTCTTGTTTCCATATGTGAATTTTGGAAAGAGGGTGGAGGACTTTGGTTGGGAATATTTTGTTGATAAGGAGATTGTTGGAAATTGTTAGAGAATTTGGGCTTTGATTAATCATTGTTTTTTATGCCCCATGAGAAATTTGAGTAATTTCTCCAACCGGGATTATTGGTGGATGAATATGGATTGTTGGTGGGTCTTGTGAAGGCTGCATTCATATTTTCGGGCAACATTTAATGAGCTAAAAAGACAGGACATTCCTCGAACACGTGGTTCATGGCCTGACAGTAAGTACAACCCGCCAAAGATGTTGGGCTGACTTGGTTCACTGAGACTGACTCCTTAATTTCTAGAGTTTCTAATCTTCGTATCACAACAACTAGTTTAGCTTTCGTAGCTATATTTATCTCAATGAATGGGCACCTCCTTTACAAGAGCTAGGGTCGTTAATCTAAAATTTTTCCAAAGTTGGTTCCTATTGGATGGTCTTATCAGCCAAATCTTCATACAATAACCATCCTTTGTCTTCTTTTTTTTAAAAATCCTCCTAGCACATGGATTCTAATAGGATTTTCGTTTGATATTCTAATCCATCATAAAGAGCTTGGTAAAGTCGCCATTACTCTATCCCATGATGAGGGCATTGGGCAAGGAGGTCCTTAAAACGTTCGAAGTACTTCCAAAAGGGTTCATTGGCTATTTGCTTAAACTGCAAGATGCTTTTCTGAATTTGTGCAGTCTTGTGAAGGGATAGAACTTCTTCAAAAAGGCCCTGATGAAATTATACCATGATGATATGCAACCGGCTTCTAGACTGTATAGCCATTTCTTTGCTAAGTCTTTCAAAGAGAATGTGATAAAGCGTAACTTAACGGTGTCTGCTCCTAGGTTGGCTATTTTTGTCATGAGACATACTTTCTCAAATTTCCTTATGAAAAAGTGCGTCCTCTAATTCAATCCAATGAAACTTGAAAAGAGTGTTGATGTATTATGGCTTCAACTCAAATTAGTTATCTCCTACATCGGGAAGTTGAATGCAAAATGGAAGAGAGGATCTTATAGGAAAGAACCTATTCTGCAATGATGGTTGTTGTGCCATGTGTGGATTGGGTTTGAGTTTGGGTGCTGAACTATTCCTAGTTGGTCTAGATATTATTGGGTCTCTCAACCAAGCTGACATGTATAGTTAAACAAGCAAGTTTGCTCAATCAATTAAAAAAATCAAAAATAAAAAAAAACCCTAATCTAAGGTAAGCATGGACCTAGACGACTCCTAACTTTAAATTATCTTTGGGAGGTATATTGTCGATCTTAACCACAAGTTAATCAGCCAGGTAGGTAGTAAGATCGGTGGAAGGTATCCATCAAAGATAGGCCTAATTATGCCAAACCACCAACCTACGGGATTTTGCCCCTTAATCCCCAATCTTAGACACCGATTTGACAAGAGTTAATTTCGAACAACTTTCTCCTTCAGTCAATCTCTTAATGAGCCCGAGTTAATTTAAGGCGAACATCTAGTCAATTTTTT
This sequence comes from Agave tequilana, assembly GCA_038442645.1. Classification (NCBI taxonomy): domain Eukaryota; kingdom Viridiplantae; phylum Streptophyta; class Magnoliopsida; order Asparagales; family Asparagaceae; genus Agave; species Agave tequilana. The sequence continues at coordinate 100,664 of JAVJIF010010374.1, read as the reverse complement.
ATTTTAAGATTAGGGTTGTGAGTGCAATGGAAATGCTTTATGGGCCAAGGAAGGGTAATGGTGTCCTCACCTTATGTTGTTTATGGGTTTTGCCCTTAACATGAATTAGTGCACGTGTACAAACAAATAGAAAAGAATTCACTCAAAAGCAGTAAATCAGCAAGGGTACTTTCTAGTTTATATGTAATGTGGATGTACCTTGTGGCTAACACACTTCAACAAAAAAATAAAGAAATTTAAATAGACGCGTGCCTATGATGCAAGTCTAATTTTTTTTAATTAGTCAACTAATAGATTACTATTAATTAGTAGCAGTATGTAGGGTGATCAAAGAGAAAAATTATCAAAGCAGTAAATGAAACTTTACAATTTGCAGTAACCTGCAAAAGATCAATTAGTAGTGATCTACTAATACCGCGAAAATGCTGCAATTGCCGCGTTTGCGAGGCTGTTTAGTAGGCTTTGTTGCTCTGCCTTCTAGGGTAGAGGCACAGAGTAGCTATTTGTCCTTAACTGCGGCTAGTTTTTTGTTATCAGACCTGCAAACAGATAATTAGTTTTAGAGTATATCGTACCGTTCCCTCCCCAAAAACGGTGCCAAAATTTTTGATTATGAAAAGAAAATGTAATGAAAATAAAGTCAAGAGTTAGAATTAGAAAATTCTTAGTCTCTTCTCAATATAACCGCGTAGTAAGGGTTAGACGAGTCGATCCACAGGGAAGGATGCGATGGAAGCTTTTCGGAACGAATTCTCTAACAAATAGCTTGGAAAAAAGAATTATGATTGTAAGAAAAAGTTTTAAATAGAAAGAACAGGCAAAATCGACTAATCATCTACCACTTCCAAACACTAGTCTATCAAGAACAAATATCATATTGAACCTATAAAGATTAACCCTAGATTGTTACTTCAAACTCAAGAAAGAAAAGTAAGATAGAAAGTAAACCCTAATTACAATACACTAGATAAAATTAAGCATTGGTTTATCGAAGTCTTAAAGTATAGCATAAGAAAAGTAGTTTTAACTTAATGTTAAGCCATCAAAACATCTAAGTATAAATCAAGAATAATTATTAAATAATATAACCTAAAGCTAGTTTAACTCAATTCATGACTAATCTTCAAGAATTATTTACTGAGCCTAGGGTTTCTAATATGTATAGAGTTTAATCAATTTATTTTTATAGATCTAGATTTTAGTTGGTGAAAAGATTAGCAAGCTACGAAAGAATTAGTTACACATATTCATGGTGGAATTAAGCATGACATTTAAAAGTGGCATAAAAGAGATGAAAACACAAAAAAATAGCGATAAAGGAGATTGAAAGAAAATAAGGATCTTTTATTGAATCTGTCACCAACTCAGTGCAAAGCCTTCTCCTCTCTTCAAATCTTCTTCAAAGTATAAAGCAAAATAATACAAAGGAAATTAGGATAATAAATGGCTAACAAATAATCCTATACTCAATCTCTCAGATGGTGCCTCTCCTCTATTGCTCTTCAAGGGTATTTATAGGAGAAAATAAGAAAGATAGGAAGCGTATGAAGATAAGAGGAGATGAATATTTCTGAATTTGAATTCTCCTCTTATCTCCAAACTTGATTTGACTTATCTAAAATTTTATATAGAAATTCAATTATGATTTACAACTTGTTATTGTGTTGATTGCTAAATATGACTTATCCAAATACAGAATTGGAAAGAGTGATCAACGTAGAGTTGTAGCCCTTTAAGTCTTCTTTGTAGATCATCTTAAATCATCAGATTTAATTTTTACGATAGAGAAAGTTATGATTAAAATACTAAAGAGTTTCTAGTCTGAATCCGAATTAAATTCAAAATTTCTTCCCTTTATCTTTATCCTGTGGTGCAAGAAACTAGATTTAAATAGAAATCCACCTATATCTTTAATTAGGATGAGGATTCATCTTGTTCTATCCTTCTCCTTCTCTAGGTTTTAAATTAAATTAATTTAAAACCCAAATTTAAATGAGATAGAAAAGATACTTCCTTTATCCTTCCAATTAATCTTTATTTTCATGATTCTTGTATGCTTTTGGGCTTCTTTTGGGCTTTCTCTTAGATCATGGAGGCCTGCACATCACTAAATAATAAATGAATTAAATAGTAATATTTTAAAAAAATTAAGCATGAAAACATAAATAATAATATGCATTATTGATGACCAATCAGTGAATGCATATATGCATAAAAAAGAAGAGAAAGAAAGAAAAAGTTACCTTAAAGTGATGTTTCCGGTGGTGGTCGGAATGGGCCAAGCGGTGCTGCCCAATCTACATAATGTAGATTTACAAGGAACTCATCTTTGATGACCTCTTTCTTATTTACAGTTTTATCATCCCCTAGTTGATTAGGATCATGCAAGATCCTAAACTGAAAATTATCTCCGTTATGTGACCAATCTTTGAATATCATCTCGGAGTCATTATGGTCTATACCTTGGTCCAACAATAGAATGTGATTCAATGAAATGGTTGACTTGGACTTAAGAATGAATGGTTTGGGAACCAATACTCAGGAATATGACTTAAATCAAGTTTAGATTCAAGAGTCGATTTTGATTTAAGAGTTGGTTTCAAATTAAAAAAATTGAAATACACATTCTTTTTTCATCAATGGAATGTGGCTATCAAAAATCGATGGTTCAATTTCAAGCTCTAAGGGTACATAAATCAGTGTTGGCTTGAGAAATGGGTCCGAATCGGGTAAGGATATCGGAGTCAATATAAATTCAAAAGCTGAAACTGAATCACAAAGTTGTGAATTGGGTTCACATTCACAATCAAATTCAATTTTCTTAAAGTGAAAACTTGCCAATTAGTCAAAAGTTTGGGATTGATCAAGTTCAAGTTGTTGTGAGAAAATTGAATCTTGGTTAAAGCTTCCAAGACATCATGATTCTTTGTTCCTATCAATATGGTTAGAGCAATCGGAAATGATCGAAATTTTGTTAGGTAGAGTTTCCTCATTCCTATTATTTTCTATCTTAATTAAACGATCATTTGATCTTCAACCTATTGAAGGAATCATTTTGGAATGAATATAATCATTTTGGACTGAATCATAGATTCCATACTCTTTTCTAAGTCACTAGGTTTTTCTTGTTGTGTTGGGACTTGAAAAAATAGAGTAAGGATCTTGGATTTGAAAATCTTGATGGGCTTGTGAGTCTTTTAGTTTTTGAACTTGTTATTTGGATACATGCACGTGTTTTAGAATCTTATCATAAGTTGATTTTTTCTCTATCGGTTGTTTTAGATAAGAATCATATGAATGTTGGTACGGTAATTGATAATATGACTCGGGGAGTTGTATCCCCACTAATTTGGTGAAAAGTGGAGATAATGATTCCAGTCTTGTTCATAATTTTAGAACTGGAGTATATGTTGATTCGGATAACACCAATCTGGCATACTTGGTTGGTTAAAATTATGAAATGTCAGGTTGGTGTTATCCGAAAAAGAGGCGGGATGTAATTTGGATTACAATTAAAATTAAAAAATTATTGTTATAATTCATTTCACACAAATAATGACAATAACAAACAAAAACATACAAACAAAGAATCAAACAAAAGAAGAAAAATTTAGCTTAAGTTAGGGTAGATTTTAGACCTAGATGACTCCTAACTGGTTAGGCTGTCCATGGAAAATATATTGCAGCAATATGACCACAAGTTAATCAGCCAAGTAGGGGTAAGACCCGTGGGAGGTACCCGTGTCTAAGCAACGGCCTTATTATGCCAAATCACAATTCTTCAAGATTTTTTCACTTAATCTCTAACCTTTGACACCGATTTGATTAGAGTCAAACTCTAACAACTTCCTCCTTAGGTCAATCTCCTAAATGTGTCCGAAATGACCCTAGGGCCAACGTCTACTCAGGTTTAGTTAGACTAGTTAGTAAGTGAGGAGATGGTTCTCAGGCTAAGCAAGGGTAATAACTTTCTTACCTTATCTTGTTTAAGGATATGTCCTTAATTATTTTAGTGCAATATGTACATGTATATGAAAAGCAACACTTAAGCAATTTAAACAATTCAAAAGTGTTCTTATACTACATGCTATGCATACGTACTTTGGCTCCAGCACTCTTCAATGGTAATAAAAAAATATAACGAAAGATAAATGCCTTAGAATGCAAAGTCTAAACATTTTCTAGCATTTACAAACACGATTTGCTGCTGAGATTAGAATGTTGTATACAGTAAGCTAATAAGAGAAACAACAGGTCATAGAAGATAAAACACAAAGTTTTAGTCACCTGTAAGAAAGTAGGATTAGTAATCCACTCAAACTGTCGCGAAAATGTGGCTTTTGTCACGTTAGCACGGTTGAGAGCTTCTGGGCTCTGCTTTTTAGAGCAGAGGGCCAGAGCTACTTATATGTTTTTGCAATCTTATTTCCTTGAAATTAGCCCATGTACATAAAAAAAAGATAAACAAATTAAACCATTAAGTAAATTAAAAAAAAACTTATCATCCCTCTACAGTAACGGCGTTAAAATTTCATCAAGACTGAACCTGCTCAAAAAATAGAACTTTAGAATTGATAATAGATAGTTCCAGGTTGCTCAATACTACCGCTATAGCAAGTAGCTATGCGGGTTCGTGATCCATAAGAAGGGACTGCGATAGAAACGTTAGGTAAGTCTTTCTAAGTTACTAGATCGGTTAAAAATTTATTCTTTGTTTTTAGAAAAAAAAAAGTAAAATTGTTAGAAGAGGAGAAGAAGAAGAAGATGGGATATTGTTGGTGTTTGAAAGTGTATTTAAACTAAGTTAAAAAGAAAGAAGAATAAGAAAGAAGAAGTATTGGTTTTGAAAATGTATTTTAAACTAAGAAATGAAAGGAAAGAAATAAAAATTTACTTACCTTTTTGGCCGATTGCTTACCTTGGATCATAGGCGAAGGTTTAACTTGCTTCAGAAGCGATTAGCGCATAATCCATATAATTGAACTCAGTCCTCGTCCATATTATATCATCAAGATGAACAAGTTGAAATGATACAGATATTTAAGAGGAGGAATCATCATCATGAGCTATCGGTGACACTCGCAAATATAAGACAATTCTGATAATACTAGATTCACTTGGATTAAATAATTGAACATAAAGAAATCAAAGTAAAAAAGAAGAAGAGTAGAATAAGAATGTAACTTTAATTAAAATAGAGTAACAATAAAAGAAAGGAGAAAACTTACACTAGTGTCACTTTCAATATAACCTTCTTCTCTTTCTCTCATGAAACTTTTCTTTGATCTCAGTTACATAAAGAAAATGGAAAATTAAATAAAGAAAAACGTAAATCTAAGTTAAACTACAAGCCTAAGCCTAATCTCTATTCTCTACTGGAGTGATACCCTTTTGCTTTCTGTGTATGGTGGTATTTATAGGAGAAATGGTGGGGGAGAGCGAGCTTGAGGGTGAGACCAAATCACTAGCCTAACAGAAAAGATCTTCTAATAAGGTTGGAGATATGAACAAATTCGCTTGCCAAAAAGAAAAGATCTTCTAATAAGATTGGAGATATGGATGAAATCACTTGCCCAATATAAAGATCTTCTGATAAGGTTGGAGGTAAATATTTGTTTATCCCTTGATCTTCAATTGGATTTTGACTTATCTCCCTAAATCTTCTAAATATACATCAAAATCCTTTAGATATCCTTTCGTATATTGATAGGGTAGCCTTTAGACTTCTGGATTTGCTTCTATCCTTGTTTATCCTTGTTGATTCTCCAAGCTAACCAAATAGATCCATATAAATTTGATATAATGGTTTTTATTTGGTTTTATCTTCTCTTCCTCTATTAATAATTACCCTGTATAATTTGGATATTAAAACAAATTAATCACAGAGTTTATTATAAGATAAATATAGGAATGTAATAATATATAATGCAATATACGTGCATAATTAATGTTCACAAGCACAAGAAGATCACCTAGCCAGAGCCTCTCTGGCTACCGCTTGGAAGCAAGTCTCTATTGAGACAAACAAGACTCTGTAAGCCTATCACATCCTCCTCTGAGGCTAAACAGACTTCATGTGAGTCTAACACAGTCTCCATAGAGACTAACTCAGTTTCACACCAGCGTGTTAGCGCTGCATGAAAAGCTAAGAATGCTCCATACGAGCCTAAGATGGCATCTGCCAAGGCTATATGGATTGAAAAAAATTCCAACTTAGCCTCGCGAGGCTAGAGAAAAATCTTTTGATTCAAATTCATGCGAAACTAACTTTGCTCTTCGGAGAGCTCAGCCTTGCCTATCTCACGAGGCTAAGGCCAAAGCACCTCCATGTGCTGATAGCGAAGTTAGTGTAGCTTCACTCCTACTGCTAGCCTATGTGCTAAAATAGTTCTTAGCTGTAAGGCTAGAGCTAGAGCACTGCTTAGTACTAATGTTCTTGTTGGCCCAAGGTTACAATCACCCGTTTTTAGTGTGTTTTGATGATTACAAAACATATTAGTTATTTGTACTAATATTATTTATTGGTTGAGTGTGTTTCAGGGTTCTAATTAAACTAGAAGGTTTCTTCCCTAAAGGAAGGCGTTTTGACTCAAGTCACCTCAATTCGGGCTCAAGAATCAAGCTTTCAAGATCATATGGAGAAGCCCACTTGAAGAACTTGTAGTCCTTAGAACCAATGTAAGAAATAGTTTGTTAAAGTTTGAGTTTGGAAAATTGGCTCTAGGACACACACACACATTTTTTGTATACAAGTTTTCATGTTTAAGCCTTTGCTTCTAAGTTTCATGCCTTGACAAAAATACATGATCCTAATTTTTACAAAGATATATATCATGTTTAAATCATGTATGTATACCTTTTTTTCAAGCATGATACTTAACTATCTCTACTTCAAAACATTTCACAAAAAATTCCAAGTTCTGGTTTTTTGTTGTTTTTCTGTTTCAGGCTAAACCGGCTGACCGGTCCGGTCGACCGGCACCTGCACAGGACATGCACGCTTGTGCATGTCTGTCGGCCGACCGCCCGGGTCGACCGACTGTCTGCAGGTTAGCTCTCGGGTTTTTCTGGGTCGACCGCCTTCAGAAACCTGTGTTTCTTCTTAGAGGACGGTCGACCCGAGCGGTCGACCCAAGCCCAACGGCTACTGCCAGCTAGGCGGACGGTCGACCGGACGGTCGACCGCCAAGCCTGCCAAAGCCCAACGGCTCTTTCCTCTTTTGTGCAATTCTGAAAACTGTTTTCTTAATCTGTTTTTGCAGACTTTTTCTGAGGTTTTGGAGAACTTTTTCAGGTCAAATAAACTTAAAATAAATTGTTTTTAATCCTTTCTTCTCCCTATAAATAGAGGAGTATAGCCTCTTGCATTTCTTACCAAGAAAAATACCTAAGTGTTCAAAGTTTTCAAAAGAGAAGAAAAGTTTTTAAGCTCTCCATTTCTCATTCTTTCTTGAGCTTGTTTTCAGTTGTGTTCTCTAGCAAAAATCATCTCTACAACTGAGTTTTCTCACTACACTTCTTAGAGCCAAAATTCCCTACTCAATCTATAAGGAAGTTGTAAAAGAGTGACAGTTTGTAAGAAGTTTAGTGATCTTATTGTGATCACTTTGGTTACTTGTGTTCATCTTGTTCTTGTGGAGACACCTCTTCGGTAGAGGTTATTGTAAGTGGTGGAGCTCGGTGCTCGGGTCTTTGGTAGACCGTTGTAAGCGTCCTCGGTGGATAGTGGAAACCCTTCACGGAGGTGAAGGCGGGGAGTAGAGCGGTGGCTCGAACCTCGAAACAAACATCTTGTGTTTGCGATTGCTTTGTGTCCATTTCGCTTTAAATTTCTCTTGCACTCTATTGCCTTCAATTACTTGCTTGAGATCTAGTTTTCTTACCTTGTGTTATTGCCTCTAGTTTGTGATACTTGTGATATATCTTGTGTGCATTTCATCATTGCATATTATTCATTCTTTGTTCGATCAATTCTCATACAACAAGGTTGCATTGCGCACCTCTAACCCATTCAAGGGGAATCAGGAGGAAGGAGTTTAGAACCTCTCACGGGGTATTCAGCTCTTATTCTTGTTTTGAGAGATCGTTGCATCATTCATCCATCTTAGTTTTAAAAAGATTGTTAGATTAGCAATTACACCTATTCACCCCCCTCTAGGTGTTTTTCAATTGGTATTAGAGCTAGGACTCTAGGCTCTTGGCTTAACAACCTTAGAGAGATCCTAATATTGCTAATCATTTCATTCATTCTCACTTAGTAAAGATGGCCGATGGTATTAAGACACCCCCTAAGTTTGATGGACTTAACTTTCCCATATGGAAGGTTAAGATGACCGTTTTCTTGCAATCTCTAGGAAGTCGAGTTGCAAAGGCCGTGACCAAACCCTTTAGTGCACCCCCCGGTGATGAATCCACTTGGTCCGAAATTGAGACTAAGGAATTTGATGCCAATGCTAGGGCTCATTATGCACTCCTTCAAGCCCTTAATGATGATGACATAGCTAGAGTTATTCATTTCAAGTCCGCATATGAAATTTGGACACATTTGCTAGTTACACATGAAGGGACTTCACAAGTGAAGAGGGCTAAGATAGACCTTCTTCGGTCCCAATATGAAAACTTTTGCATGCAAGAAAATGAAACCATAGATGATATGGTTACAAGATTTACAAAGATCACTAATGGACTTTCTTCTCTAGGTGATGGTATTGACAATGACCAAAGAGTAAGAAAGATCATCCGGGCCCTTCCTCCTTCATGGGAAGTCAAAGCAACCACCTTGAAGGAACTCAATGACAAGGAGGAGATGGAGCTAATAGGTCTCATTGGAACCTCAAACCCATGAGATGGAGAGAAAAGCTAGGGAGGACATGGCTCCTTCCAAGAAGAAAACAATAGCCTTCAAGAGTCAATCCACACACTCCGACGAAGATGATGAAGAAGAAGATGACGAAGAGCTCTCACTTCTTGTCAAAAATGTTCGGAGGATGTATAACAAGGCTAAGTTCCAAGGAAGAAGGAGATGGCAAGGAGGTAAAGAAGAAAGAAAGATAATTTGCTTCAATTGCCAAAGACCGGGTCACATTGTTGCGGAGTGCTCGGATAAAGTGAAGCCCTCCACCTCAAAGAAGCCTTACAAGAAGAAAGTAATGAAGGCTACATGGGATTCCGAGAGCGAATCCGAGGAGGAAATTAACACCGCCAACATGTGCTTCATGGCAAATGAAAGCACAAGCAAGGTAACCCCTTCCACTTCTTTTAATGATGAACTTTCCATGGATGAACTAGGAGAAGCTTTTGTAGAACTTTCATATAACTATGATTTTCTTAAGAAAAAGTATTTAAAAATGAAAAAGGAAAATGAGTCTCTTAATCATCAAGTTTTCACTCTTTCCAAAGAAAAAGATGAATTACTTTCCACTCTTATTTCCACCCAAAAAGATTTTGACAACTATAAAATTTCTTGTAAAGGCAAGTTTCCACAAGTTAATGATAATGAGATCACCATGCTTAAAGAGAAAATTGATTCTTTAGGAGTAGTTTTGAAAAAGTGTAAATTTGATAAAAATAGACTTGAGGCTATGTTTCCTAAGAAACAAGCCCCCAAGAAACAATCTCATGTTCATGCTCATGTTCATACCACACAACCTCTACATCATGCCAAACCCCACAAACATGCTCACACTTCACACGCACATCATGCATTCATGTATGGTAAAGTGTTTTCATGTTCATATTGTGGCCGGAAAGGTCACTTAGTTAGGTTTTGCTATGATAGACCATCTCGTCATAATGTTTGGGTTCGAAACACTAACTTTCAAGGACCTAAGAAAATTTGGGTACCAAAGTCAATGAATTTGTTCAATAATGTAGGTACCTTCCAAGGCCCAACGACGTAGAGGGTTGTGGTATCTTGTTAGTGGTTTCTCAAGGCACATGACTTGGGACATCAACAACTTTGCAACCCTATCAAGATACCATGAAGGTGGCACCGTCACCTTCGGAGATGATGCCAAGGGTAAAATCATCGGTATCGGTAATGTCAAACTTGGTACATCCCCTTTAATTGAGAATGTTATTTTAGTTGATGGCCTCAAGCATAACCTCTTGAGTGTTAGTCAACTTTGTGATAAAGGTTTTGATGTAGTTTTTGATAATGTAGCGTGTTAAGTAATTGATAGAATTTCTAATATTGTGTGTTTTTTGGTTTTCGTGAAAATAATATTTATATGATTGATATGTCTAATATGTCTTGTAATATTACTTGTTTAAAAGCCCTCGATGATGACTCTTGGTTGTGGCATAGAAGATTAGGCCATATTTCTTTTGACCATATATCTAGGTTAAACACAAAGGAAATGGTGAAAGGTATTCTTTGTTTGAATTTTGAAAAGGACCGAGTTTGTGATGCATGTCAATTTGGGAAACAAACTAAGTCTTCTTTCAAATTGATTAAGGATATCATGACATCACGTCCTTTGGAGTTAATCCATATGGATTTATTTGGTCCTACTCAAACCAAAAGTCTAAGTGGGAATCGGTTTGCATTTGTTTTGATTGATGACTTTTCACGTTTTACTTGGGTTTTTTTTCTTGAACAAAAAAATCAAGCCTTTTCACATTTTCAAGCCTTTAAGAAAAGAGTTGAAAAGGAAAAAGATTCTTCAATTTTAAGAATAAGAAGTGATAGAGGAGGTGAGTTCATTAACCTACCCTTTACCACTTTTTGTGAAGAACATGGAATTAAGCATGAACTTTCTTGTCCTAGAACTCCACAACAAAATGGAGTAGTTGAACGAAAAAATCGAACTTTACAAGAGATGGCTAGGACAATGCTAAGTGAATATGGTCTACCACATTATTTGTGGGCCGAGGCCGTTAATACTTCATGCTATATATCAAATCGTGTTTTCTTGTGTAAAAATACTTCAAAAACTTCTTTTGAAATGTACTTTTTTAGAAAACCAAATGTTTCATATTTCAAGGTTTTTGGATGCAAATGTTTTGTTTTAAATACAAAAGATAATTTAGGAAAATTTGATGCTAGATCTTATGAGGCTATTTTTGTTGGTTATTCTAACACTAGCAAGGCTTATAGAATCTTCAATAGATCATCTTTGACTATTGAGGAATCTATACATGTTAAGTTTGAAGAATCTAACTTGTTTGTTAAGAATGTTGTAGAAATAGATGCATTGGATGAAGGCTTGAAGAAAGTGACCTTGGAGGATACACCTACTATGGGAGACAAGCCAAAGGATGATGAAGGAAGTGAAGCTAAAGTAGAAGAGGCTCAAGGAAATGAAATTCAATCAATTAAGTGGAGCCTACTCAACAACTTCCAAAGGATTGGAGATACAATCCTCATCATCCCAAGGACCTCGTCATAGGTGAAGTATCTAAAGGGGTAACCACTCGCTCTAAACTTCATGATTTTTGTGGACATTATGCATTTATTTCTCATGTTGAACCCAAGAACGTCCTCGAAGCCGAAGCCGATTCATATTGGTTGCTAGCCATGCAAGAGGAACTCAATCAATTTGAGCGCAACCAAGTTTGGCACCTTGTTCCTAGGCCCCACGATAGACCAACAATTGGTACTAAGTGGATCTTTAAGAACAAGTTGGATGAATCGGGTAACGTTGTTAGGAATAAAGCTAGGTTAGTTGCCCAAGGTTACACTCAAATCGAAGGAATCGACTTTGAAGAAACCTTTGCACCCGTAGCACGGCTTGAAGCCATACGGATGACACTAGCATTTGCCTCATATAAAGATTTTAAATTGTTTCAAATGGATGTTAAAAGTGCTTTTCTAAATGGTTTTATTGAAGAGGAGGTGTATGTTGAACAACCCCCGGGTTTGTTGATCCTACACATCCGGATTTTGTGTTTAAATTAGATAAAGCTCTTTATGGTTTAAAACAAGCCCCTAGGGCTTGGTATGAAAGACTTTCTTCATTTCTAATTTCAAATGGTTTTAAGAAAGGTAAAATAGACACAACTTTGTTTACAAAACATGTAGAAAATGATATTCTTATTGTGCAAATTTATGTTGATGACATTACTTTTGGTTCTACTAATGAATCTCTTTGCCAAGCTTTTGAGTCATGCATGAAGGAAGAATTTGAAATGTCTATGATGGGGGAACTCAACTATTTCCTTGGACTCCAAATCAAGCAAAGGAAGGATGGGATCTTCATCAATCAAGCCAAGTACACAAAGGAATTAATCAAAAGGTTCGGGCTTGAAGGATCTAAAGTGAGCAAAACTCCCATGGCAACAACCACAAAGCTTGATAAGGATGAACAAGGTAAAAGTGTAGACATTAAGCTTTATCGTAGCATGATTGGTAGTTTATTGTATTTGACGGCTAGTAGGCCAGATATTATGTTTTGTGTTTGTCTTTGTGCTCGTTTTCAATCATGTCTAAAGAGTCTCATATAATTGCGGTTAAACGCATAATTAGATACCTTAAGGGCACTATTGAAATGGGTTTGTGGTATCCGAAAACCGGCAATTTTCAATGACGAGTTTTTTGGATGCCGACTATGCGGGTTGTAGGGTAGATAGGAAGAGCACAAGTGGAACATGTCAATTCCTAGGTAATTGTCTTGTATCTTGGTCTTCCAAAAAGCAAAATTCGGTAGCCCTTTCAACCGCCGAGGAGGAGTATGTTGCAGCCGGAGCTTGTTGTGCACAAGTTCTATGGATGAAACATACTCTCCTTGACTATGATTTGCATTTTGATCATATTAAAATATTTTGTGATAATACTAGTACAATTCATATGACAAAGAATGCAAATCAACATAGTAAAACTAAGCACATTGACATTAGATATCACTTTCTTAGAGATCATTATGAGAAAGGTGATATTGATATTGATTATATTTCTACCGATTTTCAACTTGCCGATATTTTTACTAAACCATTAGATTATGCTAGATTCTCTTTTATTTGTGGTGAGTTGAATGTTTGTATTATGGATTCTTAAAGATAACTTTCCTTTGTTTTGTTGGTTTTGTTTAACCCTTTTTGATGTATGACAAAAAGGGGGAGAAAAAGTATAAGTTTGTTTGTTGTTTATATAAGTTTGTTTGTTGTTTATATAAGTTTGTTTGTTGTTTATTGTTTATTTAAGTTTTTGACAAAACTAGTGTGTTTTCAATGCTTTATGTATCTTACTCATTGTCATTCTTTATACATAGCATTATTTGAGGGGGAGCTTTCCAAAGCTCTTCTTCCATTTTTGTTTAAATAACTTATATGTTTTGTCATCATCAAAAAGGGGGAGATTGTTGGCCCAAGGTTACAATCACCCGTTTTTAGTGTGTTTTGATGATTACAAAACATATTAGTTATTTGTACTAATATTGTTTATTGGTTGAGTGTGTTTCAGGGTTCTAATTAAACTAGAAGGTTTCTTCCCTAAAGGAAGGTGTTTTGGCTCAAGTCACCTCAATTCGGGCTCAAGAATCAAGCTTTCAAGATCATATGGAGAAGCCCACTTGAAGAACTTGTAGTCCTTAGAACCAATGTAAGAAATAGTTTGTTAAAGTTTGAGTTTGGAAAATTGGCTCTAGGACACACACACACATTTTTTGTATACAAGTTTTCATGTTTAAGCCTTTGCTTCTAAGTTTCATGCCTTGACAAAAATACATGATCCTAATTTTTACAAAGATATATATCATGTTTAAATCATGTATGTTTACCTTTTTTTTCAAGCATGATACTTAACTATCTCTACTTCAAAACATTTCACAAAAAATTTCAAGTTCTGGTTTTTCTGCTGTTTTTCTGTTTCAGGCTAGACCGGCCGACCGGTCCGGTCGACCGGCACCTGCACAGGACATGCACGCTTGTGCATGTCTGTCGGCCGATCGCCCGGGTCGACCGACTGTCTGCAGGTTAGCTCTCGGGTTTTCTGGGTCGACCGCCTTCAGAAACCTGTGTTTCTTCTTAGAGGACGGTCGACCCGAGCGGTCGACCCAAGCCCAACGGCTACTGCCAGCTAGGCGGACGGTCGACCGGACGGGTCGACCGCCAAGCCTGCCAAAGCCCAACGGCTCTTTCCTCTTTTGTGCAATTCTGAAAACTGTTTTCTTAATCTGTTTTTGCAGACTTTTTCTGAGTTTTGGAGAACTTTTTCAGGTCAAATAAACTTAAAATAAATTGTTTTTAATCCTTTCTTCTCCCTATAAATAGAGGAGTATAGCCTCTTGCATTTCTTACCAAGAAAATACCTAAGTGTTCAAAGTTTTCAAAAGAGAAGAAAAGTTTTTAAGCTCTCCATTTCTCATTCTTTCTTGAGCTTGTTTTCAGTTGTGTTCTCTAACAAAAATCATCTCTACAGCTGAGTTTTCTCACTACACTTCTTAGAGCCAAATTTCCTACTCAATCTATAAGGAAGTTGTAAAAGAGTGAGAGTTTGTAAGAAGTTTAGTGATCTTGTTGTGATCACTTTGGTTACTTGTGTTCATCTTGTTCTTGTGGAGACACCTCTTCGTAGAGGTTATTGTAAGTGATGGAGCTCGATGCTCGGGTCTTTGGTAGACCGTTGTAAGCGTTCTCGGTGGATAGTGGAAACCCTTCACGGAGGTGAAGGCGGGGAGTAGAGCGGTGGCTCGAACCTCGAAACAAACATCTTGTGTTTGCGATTGCTTTGTGTCCATTTCGCTTTAAATTTCTCTTGCACTCTATTGCCTTCAATTACTTGCTTGAGATCTAGTTTTCTTACCTTGTGTTATTGCCTCTAGTTTGTGATACTTGTGATATATCTTGTGTGCATTTCATCATTGCATATTATTCATTCTTTGTTCGATCAATTCTCATACAACAAGGTTGCATTGCGCACCTCTAACCCATTCAAGGGGAATCTGGAGGAAGGAGTTCAGAACCTCTCACGGGGTATTCGGCTCTTAGTCTTGTTTTGAGAGATCGTTGCATCATTCATCCATCTTAGTTTTAAAAAGATTGTTAGATTAGCAATTACACCTATTCACCCCCCCTCTAGGTGTTTTTCAATTCTTAGCCGCGAGGCCAACAACGAAGCACCATTGGGTGCTAACAACGAAGCTTCTCCAACTTCGCTCAAAGCCAGAGCACTGTCACACAATGCTAAGCTCGCCTCCACTGGCAGAGCTAAAACTAGAGCCTCGCCTCGTGAAGCTAACTCTTCATGAAGCTATTCTAGCTTTGCCTACAGCCAAGAAGCTAGCCTTTAAGGCCAAACCTAGGGCTTTTCAGTCTAAAAAGGCAAACACCCAGCTTCCCTGAGGTCTGTGTTAGATCGTTTGAGCCCAATTAACACAGATGATCGGGGCGGAACTAGTACTCAAAAATGTGTATATTATGAAGTCAATGAAAATGTATATGTGCTAATGTTCCCTCGATGCTTCCGTTATAGCATTGGCTCAACGGTCGAATCTACAGGGACGGGAGACGATAGAAGCATTAACAGTCTTTATTCACGTGTTATGTTAACAAGTTCTTCTTTGTAAAAGAATTAGAAAAAGTAAAAGAAAAGAAAATCCAGAAGTGATAGGTGAAGAAAGCGATGAAGCGGTGATGTGAAAATAAAAGAGAAGTGGTTTGAAAAACAAAAATAGAAAAGAAGATGAAACAAAGGTGAACTAAGAAGTTGGTGAAAATATTGATAGAAAAATGATAAAAGTATTTTGGAAATAATTTTCAAAACAAAGTAAAATAAAACTCATGGTTACTAACTACTAATTGCTCCACTAACCATGCTAACCTCTTAGTGATAGTTGCCTCACATAGATCCTTGGCCATGACTAATCCTTGGCTTCAAGAGACGATACAGAGCATGGCCCATAAGATTGTTCTTCTACATTCAAGCAATACATCCATACCACATAACAAGTTGCAAGGTACTATTAAATCATCAAAACCATTTAGAGGTGAGTATGAAATAAAGTTAGCATTTGCAAGTTAGCAAGTTAATGGGTTAGGTGTTAGAATGTTAGAATGTTAGAATCCATCATCATGAGCCATCAATGGCTCTTGCAAGAGTAAGGCCTTGTAGAGGCTACTAGATTCATGTGGCTTATCAAGTAAGTGGTTAAATGGTTAGTGGTTAGTAGTTAGATTGCCATGAGAAGAAGAAATTAGCTAAGCATCATGTAGAAGATGGAGAAGATTACAATGGAGAAGAAAGGAGGCACCTCTATATAGATTGTCACCATCTATTGCATTAATCCCTCTTTATCTCTCTCTGAATCTCTCAGCCCTAATACAAGATCAAAAAACGAAATAAAATTATAAAATACAAGAAAGGAAGAACACCTACTCTACACTACACGAAAGATAGAAAACCTAACCTAAAATCAAAAACTGCTTGCGTTCAGGGCAAACCCTGCAGTATTTATAAGCAAAGGGGGCTTCTAGAAGACGAGACGGGGCCACGCGTCGAAGATCGACCCATGGCTCCACCATCTTACCGCGAAAACGCGGCTATTGCCACGTTTTCGCGGCAATACCATAAGTCCCTGGTTTTGGCGAGCGCGTCCCCGTCGCTTCTAGGACTTACTTGGTATATTCTGTTTTTAGTATTTTTGGCCGGATATTCGTCTGACGTGCGCAAAGGTCTAAATTCAATGCATCTTCTAGAAGTTCCCTTGCTTGGCTTCTAAGAAATCTGGAATTAATTACCCAAAAATGGGTTTAATTAAGCTCTTATTACCCTTTGGCCATTGGACTCTTGATTTATCTGCAAAGTAGACCAAAACACAATTAGAAATGATATTTTATTCATAATCGGTAGGGAATACGATATAATAATGCAGAATTGTAGACTAATCAACAGACTTGCGGGAATATCTGACAAACAAGTGGAAATTCCGCTTGGATAAACCTGTTCATATCTCGCCATCTCATTGCGGACAGGAGGGGTGTCAACTTGTGACTGTTCTCTTTGTCCACTGTCGTTTGGGGTATCACCACAATGTCTCCTCCAAATCAGTAATCGGTGTTCAATCGGTTATTAGTATAAACTTCTGAGAGACCAAGTCTCAGAAGAAGAAGATTTCAAAGGTGCCTTACCTTGCAGCTGCTTCTGTTAACATGATAAGCAGAGGGAGGGATCTATTATAATCTCGGATAAGAAAATAGGAAGTTCGCACTCCCCGATTAGTTCCCCAGCTTCTGACTATAGCCCCAATTTAGGGGAGTACGAGGGTGCCTTTCACGGTACTCGCTCCAGGATAGCAATACCCTATATATACGGATAACCCTCCTCCTCAACAGGGGCTATTTCACTAGCACCATTGAGACATCTCTTCCAATGGTCCAATGTGGAGGAGGAAACTAGTGGCTACGCTTCATCTGCTATAATCAGCTCAGTGCGAACATGGCTTATATCAGCCAACATGACTGAAAACAATAATAATGACCTCCATCACCGCACGGAGGCGTAGAAGCAAAATTTAAGGACTTAGCAGGAGACCTTGGAAAATATCTAGTAATGTTAGCTCAACTCCTGAAAAATCAGAACAACAACGATATTGGTAACAATCCTGATGATGAGGAGAATCTCAACAATGAACGTCCTAAGATTGAAAGTGAAAGGAGAGTTTTTCAATTGATGTCGATATTATCATAGGCATCCAAGCTCAGATAGTATCTCTAGCTCAACGGTATGAGCTGAAGAAAGTAGGGATGACACATCCTTACCTGTTAGAATGGAATTATGTTCCATATCCACCTAAGTTCAAGCTACCTACATTGCATATGTATGATGTCAAGAGCTCTCCAAATCAACATATCTATTAGCGGATCCATTCACTAAAATTTAAGTGGAGAGCATATAAACTGCGCATCGAAGGGAATGGGCCTAAAATTCCTAGCCATACAGAGTCAGCTTAATCAAAATCTCACTTAGGGACTGGAGATCCTATGAACTAAGCTTAAGAGAAAAAACTAGTTATGAATGACTCTGCGAGTAAGTGATCGGGGAAAACTGCGCGCAAAAAAGTGTCGTTTTGAAATCAAGAGTTAAAGCATATGTGCTTTGGCTTCCTCGATACTTTTGTTATAGCATAGAGGTTAAACGGGTCGAATCGACAAGGATGGGAAGTGATAGAAGCTTTACTAATATGTTCACGTGTGTGTTAACGATTTTTTTATGTTTCAAAGAATCAAAAGAAAAAAACAAAGAATGAGAAGAGAAGAATACAGTGAAAACAGAGAAGAGGAACATAGAAGAATGGTTGTTTGAAAAGTGATTTTTAAAACAAGTAAAAGAAAAGATAAAAAGAGATACAAGAAAACTCAGGGTTACTAATTACTAATGGCTCCACTAATATGCTAACCTCTTAGTGATAGTTGCACACATGTATCTTTGGCCATGACTAGTCCTTGATTCAAGAGCTTTACAAAACATGACCCATTAAATCACTTTCACACCCAAACTCAAAAAACAAGAGCAAGCTACGCTTAAACCATCAAAACTAACTAGAGCAAGTATGGAATAAAGTAATATTATCTTGTTAGAGAATTAGATGTTAGAGTGTTAAAATCCATCATCATGAGCCATCAGTGGCTTTTGCAAGAGTAAGGCCAAGTAGAGGCTATTAGATTCATGTAGATTATCAGGTAAGGAGTTAGCAAGTTAGTGGCTAGTAGTTAGTTGCCATGAGAGAAAAGTTAGCTAAACATGTAAAGAGTTAGAGAGAAGAAAATAAGTAGAAATAAAAAGAAAACTTTTCATAGAGTGTCACCCTCTATTACAAGTACTCTAATTTTCATCCTAAGAATCACTCTCTTTCTTATTACATGATCTATAAAAGAAAAGAAAAATAAAAGAAAGAAGAACAATAACTAAACTACCCTAAAAAAAAAAACTACACTCTAAAACTCTCCTCCCTTCTGTTCTACTCAACACTGAGGTTTTTATAGCCAAAAGGAGCCTTTGGGAGACAAGACGGAGCCACACATCAAAATTCAACACGTGGCTCCACCGTATTGCAGCGAAGCGGCAAAAGCCGTGTTTTTGCGACAACACGGGCGCCATGTGAACCGCGGCGAAGTGTACAACCCCTGCTGCATATGCTCCTAGTTTTAAGAGATCTAGCTTCCAAAGTCAATGGCTATATCTAAGCGCTATCACCAAATAAATAGGATTTTTGCGCTTTTTCTTTATTTCATACTATGGACCTAGAAACATACAAGAAAGCTATTATTAACAAATGTTATATAAAATAAATGTGAAGATGTGGTATGAAATATGTAAATATGGATACTAATCACACCCCGACACTTATCTTTTGCTTGTCCCGAACAAAACAGAAAAATAAGAAAATTATTACACCACTTTCGCAAGTGACGCGACTGCACTGAGCGTGTGCAACAAGCCATTAAACCTCTAGGTTCCCCTAAAGGAGTTTTGTCTCCTGAGAATTTTCAGCGGATTGCACCCACAAAATCTATAAAGAAAGAAATCAAATGTTAGTATTTTGAAAACACATTTTAAAATAGAGAAAAGTGTTGAAATATTTCTTTGAAAATTTAAGTGATCTAAGGTTATAGGTTAACCAGAAATTACTCTTCCTTAAACTAAATCTAGATGCAAGATCTTATCATAAATTAAAGGTAAGGATTTTGAAAATGAGTTGATTCTTTGATCTTTCATAAAACTCTTAAATAGTATGCACTTTATGAACAGTGAAGATTTTTGGGATATCAATTTTACTTTCATGTCATATATGTGTATAAATTTTTTTCCTTCTTCCCTTAGTTTTCTTAAGCTTTCAATTTACTCGAGTGATGAGCCTTTAGTCTGTGACTCCTAAATCAGATGAGAAAACATCATTCGGGCTTAAAGACTCGAGTAAATAAGGCCACAAAATTAAAGGAGATTATTTTATTTTTTGTCCACCGTTTTAAGCGTGAATAATCATGCTTCCTGAGGCATAATTACCCAGCTTTATTTTTTTATTTTTTATTTTTTATTTTTTATGACATTTTCAGTCTTTATTTTCCTCCCAAAAATTGTGTAAATGTGAGCTGCATATATTTAAGGCAAAAATTCAAAATCAAATTATTTTTTTAATCTTACTTCCTTATCTTAAAATTTAAACAAGATCTATTATTTTGACTCGGTTTAAGAATTCATAATTTTAGCTCTTCCTAATTCCTTAAAAGATTATTTCTCTTATTTCAAAACATTTTGTAAAAAAACTATTTTTCTTATTTCAAAAAATGTTGTAAAAAGAGAAGGTTTTCTATACAAAAGAAAAAATCTAAAAATTTTCTAAAAAATAACTGTAAAAGAAAGAAAGTTTAGAACAACTACATTAGTAAATCTTCCCCCACACTTATCTCATGCATTGTCCCCAATGCATTGTGAATGTGTATATGCATGAAACAAATAGAAAGGGAAGAAAAATTACCTCATGGCGGTGGTTTGATTGGTCCACAAAATGCGGTCCAATTCAAAGATTGTAGATCTCGAAGGAACTCACTAGTAATCTCTAATATGAACCATTAAAAGAATGATGAAGTTTATGGTCTTATTTAAAAGATTATCCCATTCAATTTTCAATTTTCAAAAATAATTACTGAGTCATTTTGTTTAACACCCTTGTTCGACGATGGACTGTAATTTTGAAAGATGATGGATTTGGGCTCAAACGGAACAGGAACAGATACTAACTCAGGAAGTTGCTTAGATCAAGTCGAGATTCAAAAGTGGGAGTCGAAATTGGTTCAAAACTGGAGTCAAACCAAAGAATTGATGTTAACACACTGTCTCTATTAACGGATTGTGATCATAAAATATTAGTGATTCAGTTTCACGGTGTATTGGCACAGGATTCAATGTTGACTCTGGAATATGAAAAAAATTGGTAAAGATATCAGAGTCATTATTGAATAAAAAAGTGAAATGAAATTACCAACTTGTGGATTAGGATCACATTCTTGCATCAGTTCAATTTCTAAAAAAGGAAAACTTGCCAAAATGTCAAGGTTCAAATGGATGTAATGAAATTGAATCTTGATATTTTCTCCACAGAAGAAATGTGAATGGATGAAATGATCGATCCAAGTTCAGGAATTATAGGCATCAAAACTGGCTCAAGAGTGTTACTTAGCTCAGATAACAAAACAAGAGTTGATTATTGATTCAAGAATTAGACTCGAATTGCTAAATTGAAGTTTAGGTTCACACTCATCTTTAAGTTCAATTTCAGAAAATGGATAACATGCCAATATGTCAAGGATTTGATTTTGGTCATGTTCAGATATGTATGATGAAATTGAATCTTGATTTCCAAAATAACAAGATTCTTGGGTCATATCAATAGAATTGAAGATATCAGAATTGGCCAATGATTAATAAGAGAGAGTTTCCTTATTCCTATAAAAAGTTGGCCAATTGACTCTGTTTTGATTCTAACCTATTTATAGACTGGGTGGCAAAATTTTCATGGTTTTGCATCACATCCTGCAAGAATTCTATACTCCTTTACAAGTCGGATATTTTTTCTTGGGGAGATAGGTCTAGAAAGAGAGAGTATGAATTCTAAAATTTTGGTGGACATTGGTAAGTTAAACATTTTTGAATTTGTCGCTCGGACTTCTGCAAGAATTTCATAGTCTTTTCCAACAATGATTTTTCTTTTAGTGGTTCTGAAAAAGATTTATATAGGGTTTGAAAATTTAGTGGATATGATGAGGCCGTTTATGATTTCAAATTGTTATTAGGCCTCTAACATAATTTCTATACTCTTTTGTAACTCTGATTTTTTTTCAATTGGTGATTCAAGAAAAGGAGTATGTGAAGCAGAATATGAGAAAGAAAATGATGGATAAGGTGGTTGAAAATTTGACTCGGGGGAGGTGAATCTCCATGGACTCTGTGAAGAGTGAAAATTATTTTAAAAAGTATGGTGATAAGATTGGGAGTACATGTCATATTGAATCAGTAAACCCAATCCAGCCCATATGGTTGGCTCATGCTGTACATAGCCGGGTTGGAGTTATCTGAGTGAAATGAGATCTGGATGAAAAATGGATTCATTTGGTTGGAAAATTTTGGTTATATTCTATTTTATCACAGTATTGCAAAAAAAAAAAAAAACAAACAAACAAACTAACAAACAAAAAATTTACAAAAACAAGCCTATTTCAGGGTTGACCTAGACCTAGACGACTCCTAACAAGTTGTACTATCCACAGGAGTTATATTGCAGTAATCTGACTACAAGTTAATCAATCAGATAGGGGCAAGACCAGTGGGAGGTATCCGTGTTGAAGCAATGAGCCTAATTATGTTAAAATACTGTTCTTCAAAGTTTCGCCTTTCAATCCCAAACATTTAACACCGATTTGACAAGAGTCAAAATCTAACAACTTTCTCCTTAGGTCAATCTCTTAAATGAGTCCGAGATGTCACTAGAAGCCAATGTTTAGCAAGTTTTATTTAGGCTTGGGTTGTGTGAGTGGGGAGGGGGTTTTTGGGCTAAGGAAGCATAATGACTTCCCCACCTTATCTTATGTTAGGTTTTGCCCTTAAGTTCAAGTCGTGCAAGTGTGCAATATAGATAAGAATGAACACAAACAACGATAAATCACCCACATATTTGTCCTAACTATATGCAATGCAATATGTACACCTCGGTCTAGATCACAACAACGGAAGAATAAAAAATAGTATATTGGAATGAAAATTGACACGTGCCTAGATGCAAATGTCTAAACCGTTTTAACCAACAAAACTCAAAAACAAGAGCAAGTTACACTTAAACCATCAAAACTAACTAGAGCAAGTATAAAATAAAGTAATGTTAGCTTGTTAGAGAATTAGATGTCAGAGCGTTAGAATCCATCATCATGAGCCATTAGTGGCTCTTGGAAGAATAAGGCCAAGTAGAGACTATTAGATTCATGTGGATTATCAAGTAAGGAGTTAACAAATTAGTGGTTAGTAGTTGTTGCCATGAGATAAAAGTTACCTAAACATGTAAAGAGTTAGAGAGAAGAAAATAAGTATAGATAAAGAGGGAACCAGTGTCACCTTCCATTATGAGCACTCTAACTTCATCCTAAGAATCACTCTCTTTCTTATTACATGATCTACAAAAGAAAAGAAAAACAAAAGAAAGAAGAAGAAGAAATAAATTACCCTAAAGAGAAGAAAACTACACTCCAAAACTCTCCTCCCTTCTATTCTGCTCAACATTGGGGTTTTTATAGCCAAAATGAGCCACTGGTAGACAAAACGGGGACAGGCATCGAAATTCGACACGTGGCTCCACCGTATTGCGGCGAAAACACGGCAAGAACCGTGTTTCCGTGGCAATACGGCCACCACGCACACCGCGGCGAAGTGTGCAGAGTTGCATACTACTCCATGTATATGCTGTTGGTTCTTTGATATCTGCTCTAAGTTTTGTCAGAACTAGCTTTCAAAGTCAATGACTATATTTAGGTTCTAAAATCACCAAATAAATAGGATTTTTGTGCTTCTTCTTCATTTCAGGTCGTGGACATAGAAACATACAAGAAAGCTATTATTAACAGAATTTTATATAGAATAAATGTAAAGATGTGATATAAAATATACAAATATGGATACTAATTAGTAAGCACTTAGGAGCTTGACTCCAACCAATTCCTTATGGTGCACTCAAGTACTTTTTACAATTGGATTTAGGATAAGCTTAACGCTTTTAATGATGCCTATAGCTTGTTATCAAAATAAGTGGGGTAGAGTAGACTACTCTTAACGAGACGATCATCTATGTGAGTCTAGAGTTGAGGCTGGCTCTTTGGAGTCTTTATGGAGGCTATGATTTTTTAAACGCACTCTCTGAAACCAAGAATTCCAGGGCCGAAATGGACATAATTGAGAATTAAAGTTGATTTTCGAAAGTTACTGTATGAGATATGTTGACTTGGCTGACACAAACAACTAACAGTTCAAGACCTATTTCACAGATTGGTCAATAAGTCCAATAAAACTTTCGGTACGGAAGGTTCAAGACCTAACCCATCTATCACTAATACAAATATTGGAATAAATGATAGTAGTTACAACGTCATTTATGTTAACAAATGACGTTATAGATCCTTCGCATTGGTTGTATATAGAACCGACGCATAATTATATACCTTTCATGTCCGTTCAATATAGAACCGACGCAAAATCTCTGTGGTGGAAATTTTGTAAATTTTAAAAATAAAGATAACACGTAGGTTATGAAAATAATCGATGTTATTGCTTTGATATTGGTGGTATTTTTGTAAATAAAGAAAAAAGTTAGAAATCTGTGACACTTCTGTAAATAAAGAGAAAGATTAAGAACCAATGTTGTTTGCCTATATCTAATGCTGTCATTGATCTGCTAATCAAAAATCAAACCATCAATAATTCTCCACATCATCGATCCCCGCATTCTTCTCCTCCTCCTCCATCAATCCAAAAATTTCAGGCTGCTAGCTAGCGATTGGAGAGTCAGCGAGTTTCATCTTCAACTTAGGCATGTTCATGGTGTCGAGACTGCTGCTTGCGGTGTCATGGAGCTGCTCGCAATGTTGACGTGCAGGAGGTTGCTCTCCATCTCCTCCACCGAGTTGCTACCTCCATCTTCTCCTCCTCTCTTTCTCCCCTGCCAACCCATCTCCCTAGGCAACCCCCTTGTATACTCGTCCACCAGCGCGAGCGGGCGGTGGGCCCCGGACAGAGCTTGGGCGGGCGGTTACGAGCAGGGTGTCTGGCCCCAGGCAAAGCTTGGAGCGGGCGACATAGATGTTGAGGTTGTGGGTGGCTGTGTTTGAGTCCAGGGTGGCGTCTTTGAGGCGAAAAAGGAGCTTCTGGTGGTCCTACGTGGTGTCGGTGGATGGCGAGGTGGAGGTCCTGGGCAGAGACAACCATGACCTCCAGGTGGTGCAAGAGGTCAAGGGTGCAAGAGGTCGAGACTGTGCTCAAGGGTGCAGGAGGCCGAGACTATGCTCGCCGGTGGCTGGGCTTGCAGCGGTGGAAAGGGGAGGGGCATTCCAGGAAGAGGGGAGGGAAATTTTAGGCTTGCACATTTTTTTAAAAATTATTTGACTTATCGTGTTGGTTATGTAAAAGAGACATGAAACGTTTACCTTTAACGCCGATTTGAACCCGACGTGAATAGTGTCGGTTTTTCGTGATCCCTAGTACGTGTTTGTTTTACAATCTAAGTTGTTCTTTTTTAAAGTATCTTTCTCTATAGAGTCAATCTTATATAGTGTATATTTTCTTGAATCTTCATTCATTGTGAGGATTGTTGAAACTTAGAATTAACCAAGTGAGTTTTGAGAAAATTTAAGCTAAATTTTAGGCTTGCACAATTTTTTAAAAATTATTTGACTTATCGTGTTGGTTATGTAAAAGAGACATGAAATGTTTACCTTTCACGTCGATTTGAACCCGACGTGAATAGTGTCGGTTTTTTGTGACTCCTAGTACGTGTCTGTTTTACGATCGAAGCTGTTCTTTTCTAAAGTGTCTTTCTCTATAGAGTCAATCTTATAGTGTGCATATTTTCTTGAATCTTCATTCATTGTGGGGATTGTTGGAAACTTAGAATTAACCAAGTGAGTTTTGAGAAAATTTAAGCTAAATTTTAGGCGGGACTTGCTGCTCAGAATGCGTGAGAGATGATTAGAATGTGTTCTCTTTCCATTGACGATGAACATTATACATTCATATGTTCAAATCTGTTTACAAATAAATGAGATATTCAAGTCGAAAGTTAGCCTAAAATAAAAGCTAAATGAGACCAAAAAGAGTGAAAACGATTTTACTCTAATATTGAAAGTAATATGTGAATGGATGTGTCCGTCCGGCGAACAGACATGTCTATTCAGAACAGTTGCGCCTGTTCTGACATAATGGATGTGTTTATTTGGGGATAACTCATTTCGGCCGAATGGATATATCTGTTCGGCAAACGGATGTGTATGAACGGTCGCCCATTCCAATAGAGCAAATGTTTATGTTAGTAATGATTGCGCCCATTCCGATCGATCAAGTTGTCTACTCCGAAAGATTTCCTCCAAATTCCTATATAAAGGGCAGAAATTCACTGCAAAAAGAATAACTCAAACAAGTGAGAATTTCAGAACTCACTCAATTACAATGAATGAATTAAGTTCTTTAAAAAAAACTCTTTAAAGTCCTGCTGAGATTTTAGAATTGTATCTGAAATCTGATTTTTGATCCATGTTCTTTTTTCTACTTTTCGTCAAGTGTAAGATACGAGTCAACTTTACTTCGACTGCATGTGATTTTGCAAGTTCTGCACAGAACACGTGAATGAGTGTTGTATCTTGGAAGACCAGCGTCCATAATCCCATATGCACTGTAGCGGGAGACATAATTGTCTTAAGGAGATTCGCTTTACGCGCATTAACTCTAAAATTTGATTTTATTCTGTTACTCTGTCCGTTTATGCTAACCTAACACTCAATGTTGTAGGAATTATTAAATTCTAAATATATTATCTTTCTATTTGAACTAACGTTCTTATTGCAGGGATTTCGTTGAATAAGTATTCTTGCTAAATATTTATTTTAATAAATATTATTGCAATATAAATTATTGTTGAATTATTTAATTTGCTGATTTATTACTAATTCGAGACTGACTAAATATCAGTTCGATTGATGTCTTAAAAAGAGATTTGAAAGGTGGTTTTGTAATTAAAAATCTTCAACTTGATTTTCACCGCTCTGACCGATTGGATCGATTGATCTTGAACTTGAATTGAATTGTCAATAATAACATTATCTTGATTAGGATCTTGGACTAAGCAAGCTGAATACTTTGCTTCCTCGACAGGGTTCTTTCTTTTATTGAATTTTTTTTTTGACTAATTCTTTCAAATTCTTTGCTTTCACAGGTCCTCAAATATTAACTTTCCTGCTTGAGTCGGGTGCTCTTTGGTTGCGGGCTATTGCTTCTACAGCATGAAATGAACATTTCCATCTTGGTGGTTATTAGATAAAATTATTTTATGTACTACAAGATAATAAGAAGTATCCCATGAGATATTTGAAGATGAAAATGGGGTATTAATTTTTCTTCAGTTATTCAATCAATGGGACGTAATTGGTATCTTTCGGATATGTGGGAAGAAGGAGCATTATTTGAAGAAATATTGAGCTCTTAATTTCAGGTCATGAACGGAGGATTCGGTTCATGTGTGTGAGCCACACACATATTAAGAGATGATTAATATAGTTTTGACATGTGGATAAGTTGTCGAGTTTCAGAGATACAAAATTTTAAAGTTTTTGAACATCTTATAATATTATAAGAGAGCTAATCGTACCTGTCAATACAGGATTAGCTTTCTTATAATATGTGTGTAGTTCACACATATGAACCGAACTCATATATGAGACACCAGATTTCTCTTTTTAGTTCTACCAATAATCACACGGACTCGGGTTGGCTCCTTCACGTGAAGAATCGTGATGCTCCTTCTTACTGTGAGCCGTCTATCACAGCTGATAGACTGTCTGGAGTGGGAGAGAGAAAAAATAAAAAAAATATTTTTATTTTCTTTTTCTATCTCTTGCTTCGGACTGTCTATCAGTTATGATAGATGACCCACAATGCAAAAGATCATTACGAAGGAGCCAACCCCAGCCCTACTCACACTCTTTGGTTTGCGCGTTGCAGGCATTGATCCATATGGTATAGGATTGTAAGGATGGGTTTGTTTTCCAAGGCAAGATTGTGAACCTAAGGATGGTCCCATGGTTTTATAAAAAGTTGCTTGGAACCGGTTAATCAAAAGAGAGAAAATTTATGATGACATCAGTCCTGATACCCTAATTTTTATAGAAAAGCTGTCATTTTCAAGACAAAGCTGGATAAAAATGGTGAACGACTTTGAGAAAACAGAAAAGTCGTGTATACAATGAAGCTAGTCAAATATGCCTAACAATCCAATCCTAACTGAGATGGAGATATTCCCAGTAAATTGAAGATTTTGATGATTTCAGGAGGAAAGGGAGTGCATGCAAAAAATAGTTCTCAGAGTATTATACCGAAATTGTCAGGATATCCAAATCTGAGATTGTCCTTATATATTTTTTTATTTTGCGTCTAACAAGGTTAGGGACTTCATATTTCCTCAAGGCATCTCTATTTCCTTTTTGATACAAATTTTCCATTGATTCAAGAGAAAAGAACGTACCTTGAATGAAGATAGAAGGTGTAGGGAGGAAAGATGAAAGTTTAAGCAGAAAACCTCTTGTTGAGAATTTGAGCTGAGCACAAAGATTTCTGAAAATATTGGGTGTGAAGAGACGACTTTGAATTTGGATGGCTATGTGATGATTTAATCATTTTTCTTATGATTGAGATCTATGCAAGAGAATAAGATGGTCCATGATGGTTAGATGTTTCACGCGTGGCTTGATAAATGTAATAAACTATAATTCTTTTTCTTACTTTTTCCCCCGATTGGTGCACTAATGAATTAGAAAAGCCAGGGCTACATGACATACATAATATGTAGAACTCACTCGCGCGTCATTAAATCAGTTGAAGAAATTGAGAATTGTGTACATTATTGATGAGGGCAATGCTAGAATAAATAAATGTTACAATTACATAATAAATGATAATTTGGAGAAGAAGAAATTTCAGTATATTATTCATAAAGCAATATATATATATATATATATATATATATATATATATATATATATATATATATATATATATATATATATATATATAGAAGTGGAGAATGAAATAAAAAAAGTATACATGTCTAAATATAATATATCACATGTATCACATGTCTATTAACACCCCCTTAAACTCATGGTATTTTCAAACACCGAGCGTTTGAAAATACGCTCGTCGATAGTCTCTCATCGAGAGCGGGAATCATCGCTCGTCGGTCGTCTCTCGTCGACGGCGGGAATAGTGAAGTCATCGCTCGTCGATTGTCTCTCGTCGACAGCGGGAATAGTGAAGTCATTGCTAGAGAAATCTCGGAGGAAGCCTTCGCGCTGGAGGTGAGGGCCGAAGGCGGCTGTGGAGCAAGAGGCGAGGGCAGCGCTAGAGCAAGATGCCGTCAAGGCCGACAATAGCAGAAGATGAAGAGATGCTCTGACGCTAGGCACAGCTACATGAGCATGGCCCAGCGCAGGCTCGTTGATAGCATAAAACGACGATCAGTAGAAGATTTTAAGAGGCTCTGATACTAACATAATTTGGAGAAGAAGAAATTTCAGTATATTATTCAAAAAGCAATTACATCAATAAATATAGAAGTGGAGAATGAAATAAGAAAAGTATACATGTCTATAGACAATGTATCACATGTTTATACACATGTCTAAATACAATGTATCATATGTCTGTTAACAATAAAGAAACCTCTACTCCTAACACAACTAGTATTATAATTGTAACTTAATCCTAACATTCCATCGCAAACTCATGATAATAAGGAAAAATTGCAAGTTTGAATAGAAGAAAAAGAATATTAAAAAAAATTGAAAAATATCTTCTGAAAAAAATCTAAAAGTTGATGTTGATCTCATATGACGCTCTTGAACAGAACTTGTAAAATCTTGAACAGTCCCTCATGAACTTATGATGGATAGAATATCAGGAGTCTATAAGATTGTGGATGACGAGAAGGGCATGTGAGATTTTGAGAGCATCTTCTGAAAAAAGGAGCAGTAGAGATGGATTTCAAACTAGATGAAGAAATTTTTAAGATTAACCTAAGTCTCTTTCATGTATCCTAAGGCGAACTTTGAGTCTATAAGTTTCTTTAGAATAATTAGAGCAGACTTCAAAATTCATCGTTTTCTTCGTTTGAAGCAATATGGACATTGACATCGTGCGAAATATGTTAATGGAAAAGATGATCAATCAGTGGAGAGGAGATAGATGGGTTATGAGAGATTCCTAAACTCAATAAAAGTATAAATTTTGGGAGATCCTCAAACTCAGTAGAAGTGAAGGTTTGAGAGTTGCTCAAACTTAGTAGAAGAGGAGACCACTCAGAAGAATGAAGCCGATAGTATTCTAGAAAAAGAGATGATCAATAATATATTCGATCATAAAAGAAGAGAGGGTGATCGCTAATGAAACTGCTAATCTATGAGAATGAAGGAATTTTGATAAAGTGGAAGCATATGGCCCGACTCTAGGCACGCTTGTTATGTAGGGCGGCCCAGGACATGCTCAAAACATCAGCAGAGAATAATTTTTGGAGGATCTAATGCCATGTTGAATAAGTTGAAAACTAAGAATTTTGTATATTATTTATGAGGGCAATGCCTGAATATATAAGCATTATAATTACATGATAAGTAAACATCTACTCCTAATACTACTAGTATTATAGTCTTAACCCTAATCCTAATATTATTCTTTAACATGTGTTGATTCCCTCTCACATTTGACTTCAACTCAAATTTTTACTCTTAGATTGTTGAAGGAATTAGCCAAGATTGAGGCCCAGTTCATTTATATTTTTTCCTTGAAGATTCTCAAATGGCGCTGAAGATGAAACTAGAGCCAAATAGACTGACCCATGCCCAACCCTAGGCATAGGGTCAGAGAGGGTCGCACTGTGATGAAGGTCAAGTATGGGGAGTCCATGTTCAGGCCCCCAAGTTCCTTGTGTCTCTCTTTCCCTGTCACACAATCTCTCTCCTATTACCTTTTGGATTTGTAATGTCTATGAATAAAGATCGATCCTCATAATTTGCAAATTAGCAACCGTAAAATGCTAATTGGAGAGAGATGACGACTCATATAGAAGCTTGTCGGCCAATTGTGTTGTGGATTTATGCAAGAAAGTCAATCCCTCGGCCACTATTGGGCAGATTTGAAGAGTGTTTCAGATTATGGAGAGCGAACATCACAAGATCGATCAATACTAGTGGGGTTAGGTTCTACCGATACAAGTAGTAGTAGTGGTAAGCAGGAAAAGAAAATTTGTATCCGTTTCCCTTTAGGCTAACATTTAAAATCCACCTAACCTGATTAATTAATATGGTATGAAGGTTGCTTGAATATCCCCTAACAGCCCTCACCAAGTTCTCTCCTCTCTCTCCCTCCCCACCCCCTAATAGCCCCTAAAACATCAGATCTTAGGGGAGGAGACCGCCAACTCTCCTCCTTCCCCCACCGCGACGGCGTCGCCTCTTACTTCTTTTCTTTCTTCTTTTTCCTACTTCTATTTTTGTCCTCAGTTTTCGGTCATTTCCACCTGATGAGGGGCCGGATCTGACCGAGGGTGGCCAGATCAGGCCACATCGAGGGTTGCAATGGCGTCCACATCAAAGGCTGTGATGGCATCCACATCGAGGGCCTTTCCATCAGTTCCATGCCAAGTTTGAGGGGCCTCTGCATTGAGAATAGGCCCTAGTTCCATGTCAAGTTCGTTGGCTGCGATGGTGTGCACATCGAGGCCCTTTCCATTAGACGGCTTCGATGCCAGAGAGCTGGTGTCCCCCTTCTGATCCGGCCGAGCGAAGGCTGGATCTGGCCGAGCACCTACAGATTTGGCTGGATTCAGCCGAGGGAATGTCGGATCCGTCCAAGCACCTGCAAGTCCGGCCGGATCCGACCAAGGGGAGGACGGATCCGGCCGAGCGCCTACAGATCCAGTCGTGGAAGCAGAGGTTGTCGGCAATCCAGTCGTGGAGCACTGCTGTGCAAAGCTGCAACCTGCCATCACCAAGATCCAGTCGACGGCCGATCTGGTGCGGTTAGATCTGTTGGTTTCTGGGATCAATCTGATAACTAATCAATATCACTGAAATATCAACAATCTAATTGGCCAGGTCGATAAATATCAGGTGGGAGGTTTTTCGTTCAATAGAACATTCCTTAATTTAAGAACCACCTTTCAATTTTCTTCCTTGGTTAAACACCAATTAGACCGGTATAAGTCAGTCTCAATATACTGAATATCAGTATATCCCCTGTATAAAGAAATAAATTCACTTATACAGTACTTGGATTGAGGTACGCTTAAAGTGAATCTCCTTAAGACAATTACGTCCCCTGCACCGGTGCTAACGGGTTATTGGACGCTGGTCTCCCAAGATACAACACTCCTTCACGGCATTTAGATAGCACTACCAAATCACCGTAGATCGAACCGTAGTTAACCAGTACCTTCACAGGATTATTGAAGCAGCGGGACAAAGACAAATTTCGGGAGAATATTTGCCTTTACTTTGGAGGAGCACCCACTGTAGAGGAAGAAGGAAGGTAGAAGAATATTCATCTTCAGAAGTCCCAGATTCAGACAACAATTCTATTAAAGAATCTGTTGAATTTTCTGAGTCCTCTTTCAGAATGAATTTTTGCAGAATCTCTTTTGGAAGTCACTTCAGAAACTGAATTTCCCACTTCCCGTTGGAAGTTACTTCAAGGCAAAACTTCACTTCAGTCCTACTTCAGAACGCAGAGAGAGCCTCAGTTCAGAACGCAGAGAGAGAGATGAGTTTTTGGTGTGTGTTGGTGTGTCTTAAATTGAGAATACGGAGCGCTATTTATAGCGTTCCGGGAGGGGCAATTTGGTACGAACCCAACGAACAGTTGCAACGGTTCGGTCTGAACCGTTGCAATAGTTCGTTTCAACCGTCCAATCGCCTAACTGCCGCGACGGTTTACAGATAGCCGTGGCGGGCCAGTTCAGATCCGGATAGCGGAGCGGGTCCGTTGGCGTAACCCATACCCGTGAGACCCAGTTCAAAAAGAACCAGGCCGGGCAGGGAACCCGCACCCGCACCCAGACCCAGACCGGACCCGGTCCCGAGCCCGAGCCCGGCCCGGCGCCGGCCGCCGCCGCCGTCAGCGGCGGCGCGCGCGCGCATGTGCGGGCATGGTTTCCTCCCAATCGCGCGCGAAAACTCCAAGTACCCAAAGGGCACGCCCTTTGTTCTCAATTTTCTCTATTTAAACACTACAAACTTCCATCCCATGGCCAATGTGGGACTAAATGTCTTTACTACCTTTAGTCCCATTTTGGCTTTGAATTAGGCAATCTTTAGACTTGAATATCTCATTCATTCAAAGTCGGAATTGAACATGTGAATATACCACGTTCATCCCCAATTGAAGGAGAACACACTCCAACCATCATCCAATTGATTCGATCAACGGATCTCGCCGTAATTCAATTCAAAGGTTCACATATATTCTTCATATTCCCAACAATCCCCCACAATGAATGGAGATTCAAGGAATTGACACACAAAGAGACTGACTCTATTGTGAAAGATACTTTAGAAAAGAAACTGCATCAGGATAGATGAACTAGGTCTTGAACCTTCCATAGCGAAAACTTTATCGGACTTACTGGCTAATCAGTGAACTAGGTCTCGAACTGTTAGCCGTTAGTGTAAGCCAAGTCAACAAGCTTCATACAGTGACTTTTCAAATTAACTTTGGTTCTCGATTGTGGCCATTTTAGCATCACTGTATCCTTCAAGTACAGGTGGATACTGTCCATATCTCCAGGCATATTCCTTGGTATGTGATACATAACCCAATACTCGTAGTAGAGCAGTCCAATGTTGATCACTAGGATTACTAGTATATCTGCTTAACTTGCTTACAGCGTAAGCAATATTGGATCTAGTGCAATTCATCAAATACATTAGACTTCTGATAATCTGAGAATACTCCAACTGGCGTATTTCAGTTCCTGTATTCTTATGAAGGTGGACGTGTGAGAGAAAAGGATTTGTATTCTCCTTTATCCCATGATCCTTGAATCTTTCTATCATCTTATCCACGTAGTGAGATTGAGATAGACTGATTTCATCTGGTGTTTTGGTGATTTTAATTCCTAAAATTATATCAGCAACCCCCAGATCCTTCATGTCAAAACTGTTGGATAACATTTTCTTAGTGGACTTAATAATTTCAATATTAGTCCAAGTATCAACATGTCGTCTACATAAAGACAAACAATGATACATGCATTTCTAACTGTTTTAGTGTAAACACACTTATCACATTCATTGATAGTGAATCCATCTTTGATCATGACACTATCAAATTTCTCATGCATTGTTTTGGAGCCTGCTTTAGACCGTATAAAGATTTTACCAATTTACACACTTTGTGTTCTTGACCCTTGACTATAAATCCTTCAGGTTGCTCCATATATATTTCTTCATTTAATTCACCGTTTAAGAATGCAGTCTTGACATCCATTTGATAGATATCTAAGTTATGCAATACTGCAATTGCAATCAACATCCGAATGGAGGTTATTCTTGTTACTGGTGAATAAGTATCGAAGTAGTCAAGTCCTTCCTTTTATCGATAACCCTTGGCTACTAATCTAACCTTGTACTTATCGATAGATCCATCGGGTTTTAATTTTCTTTTGAAAATCCACTTACACCCAATTGTTTTACTGCCAGGAGGCAAGTTTGCCAATTCCCAAGTATGATTACTTAGTATGATTTTATTTCTCTATTTATAGCTTCTTTCCACATTTGTACTTTTGGGGTTGACATAGCCTCTTTAAATGTTTGAGGCTCGCTTTCAATAGCATATGCTATGAAATCTAGACCAAAAGATTTTGAGATTCTAGATCTCTGACTTCTTCTTGGTTCAATTTCCGCATTAACAGTTGGTTTCTCGGGGCTTTCGTCCCTGAATGCCATCCCATGTGTTCTTTTCCCAGAAGTCTTATCTGCTTCCCGTTTGCATGGAAAGATTTCTTCAAAGAACACAGCATCTTTAGATTCGATAATCATGTTTACATGAATATCTGATATCTCTGATTTATGAACCAGAAATCTGTAGGCACTACTATTCAAGGTATAACCTATGAATATGCAGTCCATAGTTTTTGCTCCCAACTTAGTCTTTTTAGGTAATGGTGCTAGCACCTTTGCAAGGCACTCCCACATTTTGAGGTAATGGTAGGAAGGTGTCCTTCCATGCCATAACTCAAATGGTATAAGACTAAGTTTCTTATGGGGTACTCTGTTTAGAATATAATTTGCAGTTAACAGAGCTTCCCCCACAAGTTCTGCGGAGCTCCAGAACTTACGAGCATGGAATTGACCATCTCCTTCAAAGTTATGTTCTTCCATTCAGCAATTCCATTTTGCTGAGGAGTATATAGTGATGTAGTTTGATGGATTATACCAAATTTAGCACATAACTCACTAAAATCATTTGATTCATATTCTTCGCCTCTATCGGATTTTAGAATCTTGATATTCTTATTGAGTTGATTCTCAACTTCGGCTTTATATGTTATAACATATTTATTGCCTCATCCTTACTGTTTAAAAGATACACATAACAGTAACTTGTACAGCCATCAATAAAAGTAATAAAATACTTTTTACCGCCTCTAGTTGGCATAAACTTCAAGTCACACAGATCGCTATGAATTAACCCTAAAGGTTCTGTATTTCGATCAATTGAGTGAAATGAATTTTTTTGCTAACTTGGCCTCAACACAAATCTCACACTTGCGAATTTCTTCCAATTTGAGTTTAGGAATATATCCTAGATTTGACAAGTTCTTTAAATACTTGTAATTTACATGCCCTAATCTAGCATGCCATAAAGTAGGAGACTCAAGCAAGTAAACATAAGAATTTCCTTTATTTATAAGCTTCGGGTATAAATACACGGACTTTTTATCTACCACTGCAACATTGGCTTTAAAAAATCCATCAACAAGATAACCCTTTCCCACATACATCCCACCCTTAGTAAGTACAAATTTATCTGATTCAAAAACCATTCTAAATCCTTTCTTACTAAGTATTGATCCAGAGATCAAATTCTTGCGGATATCTGGAACATGTAGCATATCGTTCAGAGTAAGGTCTTTCCAGATGTCCACTTCAGGATGACCTTACCTTTTCCTTCAACCTTTGAGACGGCTGAGTTTCCCATGAATAGTTGCTCATCTTGCTCTAGTTTTTGATATTCAGAGTATAATAATTTCTCAGAGCAGATGTGCCGAGTAGCCCTTGTATCTACCCACCAATCCTTATTGTTGGTTGTCAGATTTACTTTTGACACCACAGCTGAAAGGCTTGGCGACGCATGGTCGGTCAAGTTTGCCTGTAGATGGTTCTTCTTATTCTTTTTGAGATGGCTGCGACATTCATTCGCCTTATGCCCTTCTTTGTTGCAGATGTAGCAGGTTCCCTTGAAGCGCATGTTCTTGCCTTCTTGGACCTTGCCTTTGTACCCCTGGGAAGTGTTCTTCCGCTTTAAGCCTTTGGAAGTAGACGCTTTCCCTTTTGAGTCTTCGATCACATTGGCTTTGGCTTCATAGGAGTTCTTACTGCTCCTTTTCTCGGACTTTCTGTTGTCCTCCTCAATCCGAAGCCTCACAATGAGATCTTCCAACTTCAGCTCCTTTCGCTTGTACTTCAGGTAGTTCTTGAAATCTCTCCCCGCAGGTGGGAGTTTCTCCACGATAGTAGCAACTTGAAAGGTTTCAGGTAGAATCATACCTTCGGCTTCTATCTCGTGCAAAATAAGTTGGAACTCTTGCACCTGACTGATTACAGTCTTGCTATCCACCATTTTGTACTGCAAAAATCGTCCTACGATGAACTTCTTGGTACCAGCATCCTCAGTCTTGTACTTCTTGTCAAGACTGGCCCATAACTTCTTTGTCGTTGTGATGGGACTGTAGACATTGTAAAGAGAGTCATCCAGTCCATTTAAAACATAATTTCGGCAAAGGAAGTCACCTTGAGTCCATGCATCGACTGCAAGGACTGAGTCCCGATCAGTTCCAGATTCTGGTGGATCTTCTTGCAGGAATTTGGCCAGATGCAGAGTGGTCAAGTAGAAGAGCATCTTCTGTTGCCACCTCTTAAATTCTGTGCCATCAAATTTTCCTGGCTTCTCTGGCTTCGGGTTAAGAAGTGGAGTAGGCATCAAAGCTTGTAGCTGTATGTTTGGTGCCTTGCTAGAGCTATCTTGATTAGTCTCAGACATTTTCTGCAAGTTTAAGCAGAACAGAAGTAAGAAACTTCAATATACTTAATTGTCTTAAGATTGTTGGTTTCTGGAATCAATCTGACAACTAATCAATATCACTGAAATATCAACAATCTAATTGGCCAGGTCGGTAAATATCAGGTGGGAGGTTTTCCGTTCAATAGAACGTTCCTTAATTTAAGAACCACCTTTCAATTTTCTTCCTTGGTTAAATACCAATTAGACTGGTATAAGTCCGTCTTAATATACTGATATCAGTATATCCCCTGTATAAAGAAATTAATTCACTTATACAGTACTTGGAGTGAGGTACGCTTAAAGCGAATCTCCTTAAGACAATTACGTCCCCTGCACCAGTGCTAACGGGTTACTGAACGCTGGTCTCCCAAGATACAACACTCCTTCACGGTATTTGGATAGCACTACCAAATCACCGTACAGTCGAACCGTAGTTAACCAGTACCTTCACAGGATTATTGAAGCAGCAGGACAAAGGGAGAATATTTGCCTTTACTTTGGAGGAGCACCCACTGTAGAGGAAGAAGGAAGGTAGAAGAATATTCTTCTTCGGAAGTCCCAGATTCAAACAACAATTCTATTAAAGAATCTGTTGAATTTTCTGAGCCGTCTTTCAGAACGAATTTTTACAGAATCTCTTTTGGAAGTCACTTCGAAAACTGAATTTCTCACTTCCCGTTGGAAGTTACTTCAAGGCAGAACTTCACTTCAGTCCAGTTCAGAACAAATTTTTACAGAATCTCTTTTGGAAGTCACTTCAAAAACTGAATTTCCCACTTCCCGTTGGAAGTTACTTTAAGGCAGAACTTCACTTCTGCCCCAGTTTAGAACACAGAGAGAGGCTCAGTTCAGAACGCAGAGAGTGTTGACACTTAAAAAAGACAAGATTCTCATTGGTCCGAACGATGTCTAAACTTGTTGACATTTACAAAAGACAAGGGACAGACGAGCTGAAGACCAGTTTTCACCCACCTCCAAGGGACAAGGAAGCGATGGACTCCACTGATCCAGCAAGCAGAACAGTGAACCCGGATTGTTTCTAACAGACCTCAGCAGGTCTAAAATGCTAGCATTTAGCATTACATTAGCCCAAGGAGATAGCCTCGCTTGAGAGGCTAACATCATCCAGAGCACCGCCAGGAAGCTAACTGATAGCTTCGCCGAAAACCCTCTTTTCGGACTTCGCCGAAGACCCTCTTTTCGGACTTCGCCAGGAATTGCCTCTAGCTCCGCTATGAGCCTCAAAGCGGGCAGCTCCGCCATCAGCCTGCTATGGTCAACCTTTGACCAATCAAATCTCCTGATGAGATCGGATTCAATCTAATCAAATCCAATCAGGATTCAAATATGGCAGGTGATTGCCACAATCTCTTGACTCTCTTGAAACGAGTAAGTGGATCAAGGAGAATCAATCAACGATATGGAAAGGATCATAACATATCGGAAAGATCAACCGATTTGCCATTTTCTAGCTCCGCGGAAGCTATTATAGCCTCGCAGCAAGGCTACTTTCCAGATTCAAACAGATTCGGTTCAATCTGTTTCTATATCTTCAAAGGGGACGATTATACCCTTACTTTCCCTATAAATAGCCCGTCAGGGGCACAAGGGAGAGGCATCGGATTGCAGAGGAAGGAGCCATCAATTGCCTTCTGATCGCAAGAATCGATCAATTAGCTTCTTCGACTGAGGCTTCTTCATAACGCACCGTGCGTTCTCGAATTCAGAGACCTTTTAGAGAATTGCTTTCTCTATCCAGGGTGTTGATACCCTAACATCGTCCTTCTTCCAAGGAATCTCCGGAACCAGGCGAGAAGGAATTCCTTATCGAAGGCGATTTTGAGAAGCAGCAAGAGGGTTCTACCAATCCTCTATTCTCTGATTCCCGGAACCAGGCGAGAAGGGAATCTCATCGCTCGCATCGTCAAAGGGACAAAGTGGTCGCGCGCTGACCAGACTCCTATCGGCACACTTCTCCAGAATCTCTGAGGGGATCTACTTGTAATCTTTTTAAGAATACTTGTAATTTAGCTCCTCAAACTCTTTTTTGTAAGTTTTTCCCCTTTGCAAACATAATGGAAAACAAGATGGCGACTCCGCTGGGGAATGTATTCTCCTCTGCTGAGAATCAAGTGTCGCAATGCGACGAACAGACCTTCGGGTCTATCTCTGAATTCAGAAAAGCCGGTGCAGCCAGATCTTCTCTGGCTAAATCTTCAAGCAAAGTCTCTGCGGAGACGGAAAAGGTTCTCTACAAACCTGCCGCGGTCCTCTGGCGCAACAAGGAAACATGTCCGCAGCCCAGATCCTGCACTTTTGAGAACCTGGTTATCCAAATTGATCAAAGAAGATTTGAAGAAGTCCTCTCTGGGGGTGGCTTGATGCTTCGAGCACGGAAGCACAAGAAGGTCTTCATGGCCAAGGTTTCAGATCAGAAACCAGAGGCAGAATTTCGCCAACACCCCACAGCCCCGCTTGTGGCTATTCAGGTTCCTTGCGAACCTATACATCCTCTGTCAAAGCGGATATGGAAGCCTAAACAGAAGTCCTCTGCTGAAGCTTCAGGCGTAGCCTCGCCAAAGCCGCGCCCCTCTTATGAAGAAAAAGGCAAGATGCCCGCCTGTACCAACAATGCTGCCAACCATAAAGTCAAGACGGCAATCATACCGTCTCCTAGTGCAGCAATGCCTACCGCTAGCCTTGTCCTCACAAGCAAGGCTATTGTACCTCGGCGTACTCATCGGGTTTACAGCCGCGAGGCTAGAACCAAAGCACTATTCGGTGCTAATCCTTTCCGCAGGACTAAGGGGAACGATGCGTTGTCCCATATACCAGATTATTCAGGCCCCTACAGGGCCGACCTGCGAGGATTCTTGGCGGACAAGCGGAGATTAAAGCATTTCCAGATTACTTCCTCCTGTTGTCGACGAAGTGGATGCCAGTTCGTGATGGTCCATTCTATGCAGTGTCGGTTACGACCGACCCTTGCCACCTCTCCATATCGGCGATCAGTCTTTGATCGACTGTCTGCGCGCATCCCGATGAGGCATCCCAAAAGGAGCGGGCCACCGGATCCAGCCTCTGCATCCGTCAACATGACCGGAAGGGGGCGAGAGCCGCGCGGAAGAAGTCAAGCCTCTGACGACACCCCTTTCGGCTCCCCAGATCCGGACTACTGCCCAGGCTTAGCTGAAGTCTTGGTGCATGAAGAAGGTGTTTTCCGAAACACCAGATCCAGGGTAGCGATACCCTATAATTATGAACAGCCTTCTTCCTCAAGGGCCCTGATCCCGCCACAATCCGGACGATCACCCCAATCGTCTGACGGAGAAGATGGAGACAGCGGGTATGCTTCTTCAGCAACAGTCAGTTCCGTGCGAACGGACAAAGCATCGGTTAATATGGCCGATAACGCCAATGACGACCTTCGTCGGCGTTTGGAGGCTCAGGAGCAGACCTCTAGAACTCAGCAAGAGGCCCTGGACAATATTCAACAGATGCTCGCTCAGCTCCTCAGCAACCGGAATGATGATACCGGAAGTAATCATGACGAGGAGGGGCATCTCAGCAATGATCCGCCCAAGACGGAGAAATCTAAGGGAGGCTCTTCCCTGGATGCCGAAGTCCTTAAAGGCCTTCAAGCTCAAATTTCATCCCTGGCTCAAAAGGATGAATTGAAGAAAGTGGGGGTAGTCCGTCCTTACCCACTGGAATGGGATTCGGTGTCATATCCGCCAAAGTTCAAACCACCAACGTTGCACACGTATGATGGTAAGAGCTCGCCCAATCAGCACATCTACTATTTCCGGTCTCAGACCGGTAATGTTCTAAACAACGACGCCATCATGGCTAGGTTGTTCATCGGCACCCTGAAAGGGGTAGCATTCGACTGGTTCCGAAGCCTTCCTCAGGGCTCTATCAATTCCTGGGTCGACCTGGAAACCCGGTTCCTCTCTCGCTTCTATGAGGACGATACCGAAGTGACCATGGATAAGCTCCTTTCCACTGTGCAGAGGAAAGGCGAATCTGTCCGTGAATACATTGAGCGGTTCAGAAATCTATCTCTGATGTGCCCAGCAGGGATGCCTTTACCCATGCTTTTACAAACATGCAGACATAACTTCTCGGATCAAGTAGAAGTTCGCATGGGGGCTGTCAAGGCCCATACTTGGAAGGAATTGGTCGAACAAGCTGAGATAGCCGAGAAATCGGCTAAGAAGTTCGAGCCATCCGCCCCTAGAAGCAAATGGGGCACGAACAACAAAGGGCGTAGCGATCTCCCGCAGTCTTCCCAAGCTAAAGGGAAGGAAATTATGTCCGTCGAACTGACCGGGGACATGCAGTCAAAGGCCAAGAAGAGCGGCGTCAACAGCCAAGAGCCCAAGTTTCCTCCGAAGCAGTACTCCTTCAGAGATGACCAGGTGGTCACGATATTCCATCTGCTCCATAAAGGGAATAAGATGAAGCTGCCAGATGCTCGGCGACCTAATGAGATAGGGCGCACAAATGACCCTAAATACTGCCTCTACCACAGGATGATCCACCATCCTACCGACAAGTGCTATGTTCTTAAGGATAGAATTCAAGCCTTGGTCGACGCCGGAGTCCTCACACTGAAGACGGAACAGAAGAAAGTCACTGCCAATATGGTGACTCTTGAGTTCGGCACTACCCAGAAGGTCATGGTTCCTGACGGGACCTATCCAGCCCCGATGCCACGGCTAGAAGTCAAGCATCCTCCAGCCATGACTCAATACAACAAGGGTCTCGTCCCTTTGACATTGGAGACAGGGGAAGTTATGTGGATACACCCTGACCTCGTCCAAGACGTACAGCAGACGTCGAACGACTCCAGCAGAAAGGGCAAGTCCTGCAATGTCATCTCTGTCCTGCCAGACGATGGTAATCTTACTTCGGCTTCCCTCAGCGATTCTGAAGAAGAAAAGCATGCCTGTACAGCGCGGGCAGATGCGCCTCAACAGACGGGCACCCGGTCTGGAAAGTCATATCAAAGGCAATATGACAAATCTACTGACGAGATACAACGGCAAACGACGTCAGTACCAATGCCGGCATCCACTCCAGTCCTGACCAAAGGGAAGGAGAAGCCTAAGGAGGTGCGATTCGACCATGTGTTGAAGAAACCGCCAGGCCAAGGGTTAGCCACGCCCTTTCGCTTTGATATATTGGCCCACTTAGCCAATATCCCGGCTCGTATCACAATACACGAGCTTCTTCGTCTCTCTAAAGAGACGAGAGAGGCACTCAGAGATGCGCTAGCCAACTCAGAGTCCTTTCTGACATGCATGCCTGAGATCCCTGGTGATGAGATGCAGCCTCCCTGCTCAGAGTGCCATCACGCGCAGTCAAAGGTACCTGCCATTACCTTCACGGCGGAAGATATGCTTCTCAAAGACAACAAGCATGACCGACCTCTGTACTATACCGGATATATCGGTTCAACCTGCATTGAAAGAGTACAAGTCGATCCGGGGTCTGCTCTCAGCATCATCCCCAAAAGGCTCCTCTACTTCCTCGGCATACCACTGTACAGGTTGTCTGCAACCACCACTACAATATATGGTTTCAACGCCGGGAGCAGCCATCCGCTTGGAAAGATTCGGCTCCGCTGCAGAATCGGAAGCCTGAAGTCAGAGGTGACGTGCTATGTCATTGATGCTGACACATCATACAACCTGCTACTAGGACGACCTTGGATCCATGCCAACTGGATCGTTCCGTCCACTCTCCATCAGTGCTTCAAGTATGTTGAGGATGATGCGACAGTACGAACTGTCTTCGCTGAAAAGCAACCCTTTAAGGGGGTGGAAAACTACTTCACTGATGCCCTCCTATATCAAGAGGCTAGTGGAACGCCGGGAGAACCATTGCCAGACGATGATGAAAGTGGCAATGAGGCAGATTCGGAATCTGAAACGGGCATGCCGGCCATTCTGATTGGCGAGCCAATTGTAGCATGCTTTAATGATCCCCGATGTAAGATCCCTTCTGATGAGGAAGGCGAATGGATAATTAATGATGATATTTCTTTTGATTATCCTGCGAGCATCGAGTCGATTAAATCCATTATGGATGGCTCTCTTCGCATGCCCGTACATGAGCCAAGTTCGGCCATTACATCTGTGGAGGTTATAGAAGGGGCCACGCTGGTGATCCCTCCGTCCAAGCAAGGACAGTCGCCGATAATCTTCGGCAGAGCCCGGCCAGGGAGATTCTCAACTACAGACTCAAGCTCGGACTCAGAAGTTCCACAGTTCTTCCATTACGCGCCATCAGCGCGCCATATTATGAAAAAGATGGGCTACAACCTGAAGCAGGGAGCGGGCCTAAACTTCGGAAAAGGAAGACGCGGCTTGATGCGTAACTCCGTCCCAAGAGGAAAACCTGCAAATTACTATGATAGTACACGCAGGGGGTTAGGGTATGTTACACCCACGTCATCAACAACAGTTCAGGTCAAAGGCGACGGATCGATCCCATCACAGTCGACCTCATCCTCCGAATGGGACTCTGATGTCAGCATAGGAGGAATATTCGAAAGCCTCATGACTTCAAGCAGTCAGTTGGAACCCGCAGAGGTTGCCAATGAGGAATCATGGGCCCAGCAATTGAGCTTTCAATGGGAAAAGCGGTTTGAGCTGCGCGAGCCACCTACCGAAGACAAGGTGATCCAAGTCAACTTAGGCAGTCAAGATCACCCTAAGCCTATTTTCATAAGTGAAAGCTTATCACTTATCGAAAAGGAAGAATTGATAATGCTCGTAAAAGAGTATATAGATGTCTTCGCCTGGAGCTATGAAGACATGCCTGGACTTGATCCACAGGTCGCTATGCACCGTCTAAACATCAAGCCCGACGTTAAGCCAGTCAAGCAGCAACAACGTCGGTTCCGCCCAAACATCATGGAGGCTATTGAAGCCGAAGTTCATAAACTCATTGCTTGTGGCTTCATCCGGGAGGAACAACATCCAGATTGGGTGGCTAACATAGTCCCCGTCCTCAAGAAAAATGGGAAAATACGAATCTGCATCGACTACCGTGATCTCAATACGGCCTGTCCCAAAGATGAATTCCCACTGCCGATCACCGATGTCATGATCGACAACACAT
Source organism: Agave tequilana (assembly GCA_038442645.1). Taxonomy (NCBI): domain Eukaryota; kingdom Viridiplantae; phylum Streptophyta; class Magnoliopsida; order Asparagales; family Asparagaceae; genus Agave; species Agave tequilana. The sequence continues at coordinate 56,521 of JAVJIF010010374.1, read as the reverse complement.
GCGGGTTCGAGAGGATGTCTTTCATGGACGGCTTCTCAGGGTACAACCAGATCAAGATGTATCCTGATGACGAGAAGCATACTTCTTTCCGAACGCCATTGGGGGTATACTGCTACACTGTAATGCCCTTCGGACTGAAGAACGCCGGAGCAACCTACCAACGGGCGATGAGCATGATCTTCCGCGACCATCTCCGAAAGACGGTGGAGTGCTATGTTGACGACATTGCCGTCAAAAGCCGCAGCAAAAATGAACATCTTCGCGATCTGAGAACGATGTTCGACATAATGCGGGCTCATCAGCTGAAAATGAACCCGACAAAATCCTTCTTGGGAGTGTCTAGTGGCAAATTCCTTGGGTTCATTGTCACATCAAAAGGGATCCATTTGGACCCAGACAAAGTCAAAGCCATCCAGGACATGCATCCACCAAGGAATCTCAAAGAGCTCCGAGGCTTGCAAGGCAGATTAGCCTACATCAGAAGATTCATAGCAAATCTATCGGGCCGTTGCCAACCATTTACCCGACTAATGAAGAAGGGTACTGCCTTCATGTGGGATCGAGCTTGTCAAGAAGCTTATGAAGACATTAAAAGGTATCTCACAAAACCTCCTGTCTTAGTGGCCCCTACATCAGGAAAACCATTCCTGCTTTATGTAAAAGCCCTGGATTATTCCCTCGGCGCCCTCCTCGCTCAGAAGGACGACAATGGCCATGAGCAAGCCATCTACTATCTGAGTAGAACTCTCATAGGAGCAGAATCTCGGTACAATCCTATTGAGAAAGAGTGTTTAGCTCTCGTCTTCGCTGTTCAGAAGACACGACATTATTTGGTTGGCCAAACCATACATGTCATCTCCAGGGTGAACCCTTTACGACTTCTCATGACGAAGCCAGGGTCGCTGAATTCAAGGTTGGCTAAATGGGCACTTCTGTTGTCTCAATACGACATGACCTTTACTCCTCAGAAGGCAGTTAAAGGCCAGGCCCTTGCAGAGTTCTTAGCTGCTCATCCAGTTCCAGAACATTCAAAACTTCACGAAGACATCCCTGATGAAGTCTTCGAATCTAATGCGACCTCAGCAGAGGAAGTGTGGCAGATGTTCTTCGACGGAGCATCGCGGATGGGCCCCAAAGGAAAGATTATTGCCGGAGTGGGGGTTGTGTTCATCTCCCCACAGGATCATATCCTTCCCAGAGCGTTCTCCTTGACAGAATCATGCTCTAATAATGTAGCGGAATACAATGCCCTACTCATTGGCCTCCAGCTCGCCCAGGGAATGGGGGTACGCTACCTTGAAGCTTATGGCGATTCAAAGCTGATCATAAATCAGGTTAAAGGCGAATACGAGGTCCGTCATGAGGACTTGGTGCCTTATTATCATACAGCCATCGAATTGGCTAGCTTATTTGAAGGCTTCTACATCGGGCATGTGTCCCGATCCCAAAATACCAAGGCGGATGCTCTCGCTGCATTAGCGACGACGCTAGCCTTACCGGCCGACACCGAGTATCACCTCACAGTCGCAACCCGGCATCTCGTATGCTCTAAGCATATGCTAAGGATCCAAGAGGTCCATAATATCTCCGTGGATCTTGAGCCGAGGGATTGGCGCTTCCCTCTCATTGACTACGCTCTGCACGGTCTGCTTCCAGATGATCCCAAAGAAGCGGCGTCCATCAGACGAAGGTCGCTCCGTTTCTACTATGATCCCACTTTGAAGACACTCTACCGTCGTTCATATGACGGTGTCCTCCTCCGCTGTCTCTCTCATTCAGAGGCACAGGAAGTGCTTAAAGAAGCACATGATGGTATTTGCGGAGCTCACCAGCCAGGTCCAAAGCTTAAAGACAGGCTGCACAGACTTGGGTACTACTGGCCGACCATGATGGCCGATGCCACCCAATACGCACGAAGGTGTAAGGCGTGCCAGGTCCATGCAGACTTCATACACCAACCTTCGGAGTTGCTCCACCCTACTGTTGCTTCATGGCCATTTGAAGCATGGGGAATCGATGTCGCAGGGCCAATCAGTCCCTCTTCGGCAAGAGGTCATCGGTTTATCCTGGCAATAACCGATTACTTCTCAAAATGGGCAGAGGCCACACCGTTGGCCGAAGTTAAAACCTCCAATCTGGTTAGCTTCATCAAACACCATGTCATCCATCGATTTGGTGTCCCCAGGCGGATCATCCATGACAATGGTCCTCAATTCATAAGCCAAGGATTCTATCGGTTCTGCGATAAATACCGAATTCAGAATATGGCTTCAACAGCTTACAATCCTGCTGCCAACGGCTTGGCAGAGGCATTCAACAAGACAATCATCAAGCTGCTCAAGAAGTTTGTCTCCTCGAACAAGCGAGATTGGGACGAAAAGCTCGGTGAATGCCTTTGGGCCTACCGGACTACGGTTCGGACACCGACAGGCAATACGCCTTTCTCCCTGGTATATGGGTGCGAAGCGGTCATCCCATTGGAAATCCAGATGCCATCATTACGGGTAGCCTTGACTACTAAGATGACATCAGAAGACAATGATCGCCTGCGTCTTCAAGAGCTCGAAGCCCTGGACGAGAAGCGGCTGCAAGCTCAGCAACATATCGAGCTATATCAGGCTCGGATGTCAAAAGCCTTCAATAAGAAGGTCAAGCAGAGAGTCTTCCACAAAGGAGACCTAGTCTTAGCCGTCAGACGACCGATGATTATGACGCACAAGACCAAAGGCAAATTTCAGCCTAAATGGGAAGGACCGTTTGTGATAGAGACAGTCTATTCAAACGGAGCATACCGCCTTACAACTGCAGATGGCGACCTCCTCATGATGCCGATCAATGGCAAATTCTTAAAGAAGTATTATCCTTAATCAAGGATCTTGCTCTCGATCAGGTTAACATTACACCTCTGATCGAGATCCGCGCGTCCGGAATGCGCACAAAGAGAGCCTCTCTCTCTTTCTCCAAGCATGTCAAACCTGTTGATAGCTGGGGGTTTGCTTAAAATCCCAAGGGACCCGTTCCCACTTGATTCCCTCTCCAAAATCACCTACCAATTCTCATCCATAGAATGGTAGGACCACATATATTCCGCTGTTACGTTAACAATAAACCTATGACAGCAATCCCCTCGTTTCTCTCCAAGAAAATGAGACCTCCAAAATCACTTACCAATTCTCATCCATAGAATGGTAGGACCACATATATTTCGCTGTTACGTTAACACTAAACCTATGACAGTGATTCCCTCGTTTCTCCCCGTGAAAACGAGACTATTCCCAAACTCCATTGTTATTGAGCTTAGTGGCGTCTTAACCGGTTATGTCATTGCGACCTCTGAACCAGTAGACAGCTAAGTCTCAATCCCGAGTCCTGTTGACATTTACAAAAGACAGGTCTCGATACTCGTTGACATTTACAAAAGACGAGTATCACCTATTGATTGAAGCTTGGTGGCTTCTCAACCAGTTATGTCATTGCGACCTCTGAACTGGCAGATAGCCAAGTTTCATCTATTATTGAGCTTAGTGGCGTCTTAACCGGTTATGTCATTGCGACCTCTGAACCAGTAGACAGCTAAGTCTCAATCCCGAGTCCTGTTGACATTTACAAAAGACAGGTCTCGATACTCGTTGACATTTACAAAAGACGAGTATCACCTATTGATTGAAGCTTGGTGGCTTCTCAACCAGTTATGTCATTGCGACCTCTGAACTGGCAGATAGCCAAGTTTCATCTATTATTGAGCTTAGTGGCGTCTTAACCGGTTATGTCATTGCGACCTCTGAACCAGTAGACAGCTAAGTCTCAATCCCGAGTCCTGTTGACATTTACAAAAGACAGGTCTCGATACTCGTTGACATTTACAAAAGACGAGTATCACCTATTGATTGAAGCTTGGTGGCTTCTCAACCAGTTATGTCATTGCGACCTCTGAACTGGCAGATAGCCAAGTTTCATCTATTATTGAGCTTAGTGGCGTCTTAACCGGTTATGTCATTGCGACCTCTGAACCAGTAGACAGCTAAATCTCAATCCCGAGTCCTGTTGACATTTACAAAAGACAGGTCTCGATATTTGTCGACATCTACAAAAGACGAGTATCACCTATTGATTGAAGCTTGGTGGCTTCTCAACCAGTTATGTCATTGCGACCTCTGAACTGGCAGATAGCCAAGTTTCATCTATTATTGAGCTTAGTGGCGTCTTAACCAGTTATGTCATTGCGACCTCTGAACTGGCAGATCGCCAAGTTTCATCTACCATTGAGCTTAGCGGCGTCTCAATTGGTTATGTCATTGCGACCTCTGAACCAGCAGACAGCTAAGTCTCAATCTCGATGCTTGCTGACATTTACAAAAGGCAAGTATCTCCCCTTTTTAGCCCCGCAAAGGGCTGACTTCGAGACTGGCAACATCTCAATTGGTTATGTCATTGCGACCTCTGAACCAACAGACAGCCATGCCTCATTATCCAAACAAACAACAGACGACAAAAGAAAAATCTTTCTATTAATTCAGAAGGATGGGATACATGGAGGAGCCTATAGGCGTACATGATAAGATCGAATCCGATCTCCAAGAGAAGCTAGCCGCGTCCTCCTGTCATCTTCAGCCTGGGCCAGCGCCTGTGATCTTAGCTCCGCCGCATCGAAGTCCACCGCCTGAGCCAGACGAGCCTCGGTCTCCGCCAAAGTCGCCCTCTGTGATGACTTCCGCTCCGCCAGTTCCTCACTTCGAGCCCTGAGCTGCTTAAGCCGCGCAGACTCTTCATGACGCATCTGTGTAGCTTTGGACAAGAGGAGATTTGCCTTTCGGATCATCTCTTCAGCCCTCTTGATCTTATCTTCAGCGTCAAGAAGAGCACTGTTGGAAGCATCAATTGCACTCCCAACCTCTGCTTCCTCTGCCTCCAAGGACCTCAAGTCAGAGGAGATAGCCTCAACAGCCTCTTGAGCAGCGAGCTGAGCCTCGCGCTTCTGGGCGACAAGACGCGCGAGCCGTTCATCAGCCAAAGACGCTGCGTCGGAACGATGGAAATGGCGCCATTCCTCCACGTCCTTCTCAAGGTCATCTACCAGGAGCTCCAGAGCAGTAGCTTGATGGTACCCCTCAAAGTCCCGGATACACTCGATGCCACGGGAGAGAACCATTTTCAGCTTCGAAAATGGCACAGGCGAGCCCTTCAAGACTAGACCGATAGTCTGCTCCAAACTATTATAGAAGCTGTCGACCAGATTACCGATAAAGTCATTCTCAGCTTCATCAATCCTTGAGACAACCTCGGAGCAATCTACCAACCTAGTCGACACCACCGCGGAAGAAGAAGCGGGAACATCGACAGCAGCAGGGCAAGCCAAAGGTGACCTCGGCGGAGTCCTCAGCGACACCGGCACGCCAGCCACCGCGGAGGTAGGACTGGCAACCACCTCCTGAGCAGCAGGCTCAACTACCAGCGTCGGGGAGGTAGGGCTCACAATCACCCTCAATGCCGTATTCGGCAAGACAGTCTGCACCCCACTCGTTGATATGACTGGAAGTGGGGGTACCTCCGGGACTGCCGCCTCTTCAACCTCAGGGCCCTCCGCTGATTTGGGCTGATAAAAAGGCAGGTCGCCATACAGCGCGTCTAACACAGCTGCGTCTGCCCCGGTCGAAGCGCTCATATCGCCCTTTGACCCTTCAGGAAAACCCTCCGCTTCTTTCGAAGCTGATGCACCTTGGGGACGAATGCCTGCAACAAAACCAAGGTCAAAAAGGAGACGCAACAAATAGGCGAGGACCAAGAGACCTTAGTCTTACCGAAGGCCGATGTCACCTCGTCAGCCGCATCAGAATCCAAGGGTCCCATCGGAAAGTTCTTACCAGACTCAACGCGGATAGCCGGCCCACTCGCCGATTCCTCCGCAGACCACCCGGCAGAGCTGGATGCCATAGGACTTCCTTTAGAAGTCCCAGCGCCCGAAGGGCCAATATCGGCCGCATCACCTCCGGACTCCTCCGAGCGAGCAAAGGAACCAGCTGCACTTCCATAAGTGAACAGGGGATCGTAGTGCTCCCCTTGCTCTCCAATTGCCTCAGCTCCTGCAACAAAGAGCGAATGATGAGTCATGTAAAGCGTGCTGAAGGCATATTAGATGGGACCAATCTTACCAGTAGTCGGTTCAGCAACCGACGGCTCAGCCACTAATGGAGCAGCAGAAGGAGGCGCAGCAGAGGGCTCACCCTCCACCACAATGGTAGGAGTCTGGCGACGGGGCTTCTTCGCCGACAACTTCCTACGGGATCCACTCCCACGCTTCCTTTTGAAGTGGACCTCAGAGTCCCCTTCCTCCACTTCTTCCACATGCTGTGGGGGAGTTGTCCCCACTACACCAGATCCGGCTTCACGAGCACCTGCTTCGGGGGCATCGGGTCTTGTCTCTGCCTCGAAGCGAGGGCTCTCTGCATCAGAAGCCTCGCTATCATCCACAGCGATGAACTCCTCTATGCCAGGAACACGGACTCGCTTGCCCTCCATCTTATCAGAAGCCTTCTGCCTCAGCCGATGAGAAATCAACTTCACACCTGAACTATTGGCTTTGAATCCAGGAGGCGTGGAATTCGAAGCTGCATACCATTGGCAGAAACACAGGGTCGTCCATAGGCCGGGATCCCTCAACGGCGTGCGTAGCCACGCTCCAGTGCTATCCGCGGTAAAGAACCGCCAAGCACGAGCCCCATCAATGAGGCTCCCCATGAAAGCCAGGTCCGGATTCGGGTTGCCCACATACAACTGGTCATACCCAAATTGGCGGGCGAACCGGCTCGGAATGTAGGGCTCCATGTAGCAGGTATCCCCACTCCGGTACAGCAGATGCGAGGGCCGGATACAGACCAGCCACTCGAAAACACCCCGACTCATGGGGGACCGACCTGATTCCACGTCATGGAATTCCTCGTTGTATCCTGCACCCCGCAGGCGAGGAAAGCAACGGAATAGGCTATAAGCGTCATAGCGACGCACTAACTTACGGGCCTCGGCCACATAAGTTTTCTGCCACAGACAGCCTTCAAAACGACGGAGAAGCGCCGTTTGAACACCCTGAGGTGGGTCTTCCCCAGCTCCAATCAAACTGGGGCAGTGCAAGGCGAACCACGCCATCAAGTAGGTGTACGGTAAACCTACCCTAGGATTGGGCCCGTCACGAGGCAAGACGGCACCCTTCCCTCGCCTTGACGCCATTGGCCTGCAGAAAGCCTCCGTCAGTACACGAAGGCCCCTCTGAATACAACACACCATGGCCGGGAGAAGACCCAGACGGTGGCCATGGACCAAGCGAACGGCAGGCAGCAGCACATTCGGGTGAACAATGTCACCCGAAGAAGAAGGCACGACACACTTCTTTAACCAGATGGTTAAGAAGCCAGCCAGCAACGCCTTGCGAGACATAGGCCGACGGGCCTGATGGTGAAAGCTCCGAAGAACATCACCCTTCTCGAAAGGACCATCATCTTCTGTCACGACGATGTCCTTTTCAGCACGCACCTCCATCCTCGCCAAGATGTCTTCTTCAGCAACTCCGCAATGAGCTGCCTCGGGCACACTAGTCATGTCCGGGAACAAGTAGTTCCCCCAGCTCTTCAAGCTCTTCGAGCTACCTTTGCCACCGGTGTGGATGCTGGAGCAAATGTGCAAATGGCACACCAATTCCCGATATGTCTCAAGCAAAGCAGGCTCTTGCTTCTCCAAGAGGGCCAGCTCCGCCTCACACGGAAAATACTCTTCATATGGAAGAGACCCGAAGGGCAAAGCAGAGATCTCTCGCATCTCATGCAGGGCCATGCCCAATTCACCAACCGGGGTGAAGAAAGTCCCCGAGGCTGGGCAGTACAACTCAAGAATGGCGTAGAAGCACGCCACCTTCATCTCAATGCCGTAGCAGGTCGCCCTGACGGCCTCATAGAGGTTCAACCTCTCTAATTCCCCCTCAAAATGATTGAGGATATAATTGGTCAACTCCGCCCACCATGACCTAGGAGGGTGGACCCAACCAGGAGCCCTGAAGTCCGTGGCGGGATAGTTCCCGTCAACTTCGCAGAACTGAGTGCCAAAGGTCGGCGCCGCAGCTGGATTCTCTCCTACTGGAAGGTCCCTCGCCACCTTCCCAGGGTATAGCCCTATTATGCTACGAGGATAGCCCGCCCTCGAATAGCCGGTCTGGAATGTCAACCTCCCGACACTTACAGATTCGGCATTTAGGCTCACGCCCCACGCCATCTTCCGAGCCTGAGTCACGCTCGCGAAGGAAGACAAAGCGAAATGCCGCTTAGTAGACGGGAGATAGAATCTCTCGCCGTCCAACTGGAAGATCCACTGGCCTTCACCGGCCTGTAGCTGGCGATCGGGATCAGGTGCAGCATCCCCGAACATGAAGTCAGGCTTTTTGTAAGCCTGACGGTCGATATCTTCCAACGGAGCCGTAGTCAAAATGCTCCGCATGGCCTGCGGGCCACCACTCTGAATGAGCGTATCCCGTACAAGGGGGCTCGGCTCACTGAACAAGGAAGCCTGCCCGATGAACTGCAAGCTGATGCTCCCTGCTCGACTGGTTAAGCCAAATAGACTGTTCTGGAGGCCGGAGGCGTGATGCACTGCAAAAACAAAAAGAAAATGAACTATGATTAGTTCACCAATCAAATCGACGCGAAGACACAAAAATTCGCTAAGGCATAGCCTCGCCCAGTAAGCAGGGACAGCGGGATAATAGCTTTGATAAAAAGCTTCGCTTCACAGATAAGACTGCATCTTTGCAAGAAGTGGCATAGCCCTAAGGGCTGGCGTCATCAAAAGGACGTTATGGATAACAGTCACCCTTCGTGGCCACAACTGAAGGCACACGACCCATATCCTGTTCCTCAACAGGATGAAGATTGCCCAAGCAATGGCTTCCTATGGAAGCCCAAGAGAAGAACTGTTCAGTTCTTACTTCCCTGGTGCAAGCAAAATAGGGAAGTTAAGGGAAACGAGTTCCCTGATAAGGACAGATCATATTCGATCGTCCTAATAGCCGAGTATCGACTCCAAAGGATGAAGACCACTCTCTAATCAGATTAGAGAGTCTCTTACCAGCGATCGGTCGCTCAATGAACGGAGGAGGGCCCTCCGCTGCAGAAGTCGCTGCTTCCTTTCCCGCTCGTCTCTTGGGCGCCATTGAAGAATTACAGGAGTTTTTGAACTCTTGAAAAAGGAAGAAAAGAAGAGTCAAGTACTCTGGAAAATTCAAAGAGAAATGATGATTTTCTCTCAGCCCGATCGGGCTTTTATAGGCCAATCAGCGCCTAAATCAAGGCCTCGAAAAAGGGCACATGCCGCCGTTTCGAATTAATTCGAAACAGTGCCCGAAGCGCCTGAGGCGCTTTCCCAAAAGCGACGGTTCAATCCCACTAAGGGGTTAACTCCGCACAAGAGCAAAGTGCGGACTTCGCGCAATCCTTCAAGGACTTAACCGAAAGGTTTGAATTAGCCCTCTAAAGAGGCGCTGACGTGACAGCCTCGCAAAGATCATTCAAAGGAAGGGCTATGCCCGTGCGCAGTTTAGCCCAGCAATGGCCAAACTCTCAGTGAAGCAAGCAAAAATCAAATGATCAGACAAAGAACTTTCATTGATCTAAAAGCAAAGATACATTTGATATTACATCAAAGTTGTGTTTCATACAACACACCAAGTTGCCTAGCAAGGCCATTTGCATAAAAGGCATACAAGCGGTTTTATCTGCTTCCAGACCAGATCAACTGGACACGAAAGGCCTTCCTCCTGCACAAGGCTGTAACCAGTTCTGCCACCGGGACACGGTCATTTTTCTCCACAAAATGGCGGGTCTTATCAGGCCATTTTTTTTGAAGCCTGGCAATAAAAGCTTATCGCCGCCAACACGTCAGATCACCTATAATGGGAACTAGTTTTGATGCTAGTAATCTGACGGGTGTGAGGCCCACTCCCCTGAAGTGGATCGTCCCCGACGAAGGCCACCAAAGTTGAAAGTCGGCAACCAGCCTCACCTCAGATCGAATCATCTCGGATAAGAGGCTGCCAACAGCCTCTGGGACGCGCACCCGCTGCCCCGAATTGTTCCTCCTGCTTAAAAGTAAAGCTTCAACCGGGAAGCATAAGGCAATTTTATGGCTTCTTCCATCAAGTCACCAGACTGGCAAGCATAGCTCACTGCAAGGCAAATTGGAGTAAGTTAGCAGTCAAGCACAAAAACATTAAGTCAGATTCTTCAGCGGCAAAGTAATCCGACTTCAGTCAAAGCAGAGGATAAGCCTCGCCTGCACGGCAACCAGGGGCTGGCTCAGCAAACGCCAAGTCCTAGCCTCGCCTATACGGCAAAGTCAGACTGATCTTGTGAAGAACAGTCTCAACCTCACCAATATGGCAAGACTGGCTCAACTATTGAAGAAGCCAAGTCCCAAGTCCTGCCTGTGCAGCGGACTTAACAAGCAACGATCTTTCACTGATCAAGCCAAGATGATAGCTTCACAGAAAACTATGATGAGATCCTTCTCTGCAGCAGCCAATTGCAAGATGAAGAACAAGGGAAGCTAATCCCTGAAGCGAGCTGCCAAAGCTAAATCAAGGGAGATGAGTTCCCTAAAAGCAGTGAAGTCTTTGAATGATCGAGACTTACTGGTCCTTGGCCGGTTAGACAACCAGAGTGGGTTTTCCTACTAATTCAGAGATCTGAGTATCTCTCACAACCAAGAGAAGAGAAGAAAGGCAAGGCACTTCTCTTCAGAGGACCTCAAGTGTCCTATTTATAGGCCCCATGGCCTGAGTGCGATCACCTCAAGCGTGGAAGCACGAGCGCATTCAAGGCATTTACTGCGCCTTGATAACAGGAACGGTTTCCATTGGAACCGTACAAGGGAAGAGAACGTCTCCCTCATAAAAGGCACTTATTGCGCCTAGAAGAAAGGGAATATCCTCCCTTGGAAACGTGCAAATCGGAGAATATCTCCCTCGATCAGCATGAAGAAAGGAGTAATCCTCCTCGTAACTGGCCCACGGCAGTTGGCCTCGGGAAAGCGACAGATGTTCCAGAGCGAACTTACCTAGCCGCGAAGCTACCCAGACGCGAGTCTACATGATTCCTCGGCGAATCTACATCCCAAAGCAGGATTGAAGGCGAAGCTGAACTCAACCATCATGGCGATGTTCATACTCCACACCACCATCACAGCAGTTCAAAGTATTTCGAAATCTGGGCTATTGCAGACTTTCGAAAACTTTGAAGGGGGTCTTGTTGACACTTAAAAAAGACAAGATTCTCATTGGTCCGAACGATGTCTAAACTTGTTGACATTTACAAAAGACAAGGGACAGACGAGCTGAAGACCAGTTTTCACCCACCTCCAAGGGACAAGGAAGCGATGGACTCCACTGATCCAGCAAGCAGAACAGTGAACCCGGATTGTTTCTAACAGACCTCAGCAGGTCTAAAATGCTAGCATTTAGCATTACATTAGCCCAAGGAGATAGCCTCGCTTGAGAGGCTAACATCATCCAGAGCACCGCCAGGAAGCTAACTGATAGCTTCGCCGAAAACCCTCTTTTCGGACTTCGCCGAAGACCCTCTTTTCGGACTTCGCCAGGAATTGCCTCTAGCTCCGCTATGAGCCTCAAAGCGGGCAGCTCCGCCATCAGCCTGCTATGGTCAACCTTTGACCAATCAAATCTCCTGATGAGATCGGATTCAATCTAATCAAATCCAATCAGGATTCAAATATGGCAGGTGATTGCCACAATCTCTTGACTCTCTTGAAACGAGTAAGTGGATCAAGGAGAATCAATCAACGATATGGAAAGGATCATAACATATCGGAAAGATCAACCGATTTGCCATTTTCTAGCTCCGCGGAAGCTATTATAGCCTCGCAGCAAGGCTACTTTCCAGATTCAAACAGATTCGGTTCAATCTGTTTCTATATCTTCAAAGGGGACGATTATACCCTTACTTTCCCTATAAATAGCCCGTCAGGGGCACAAGGGAGAGGCATCGGATTGCAGAGGAAGGAGCCATCAATTGCCTTCTGATCGCAAGAATCGATCAATTAGCTTCTTCGACTGAGGCTTCTTCATAACGCACCGTGCGTTCTCGAATTCAGAGACCTTTTAGAGAATTGCTTTCTCTATCCAGGGTGTTGATACCCTAACATCGTCCTTCTTCTCAAGGAATCTCCGGAACCAGGCGAGAAGGAATTCCTTATCGAAGGCGATTTTGAGAAGCAGCAAGAGGGTTCTACCAATCCTCTATTCTCTGATTCCCGGAACCAGGCGAGAAGGGAATCTCATCGCTCGCATCGTCAAAGGGACAAAGTGGTCGCGCGCTGACCAGACTCCTATCGGCACACTTCTCCAGAATCTCTGAGGGGATCTACTTGTAATCTTTTTAAGAATACTTGTAATTTAGCTCCTCAAACTCTTTTTTGTAAGTTTTTCCCTTTGCAAACATAATGGAAAACAGAGAGAGAGATGAGTTTTTGGTGTGTGTTGGTGTGTCTTAAATTGAGAATACGGAGCGCTATTTTAGCGCTCCGGGAGGGGCAATTTGGTCCGAACCCAACGAACAGTTGCAACGGTTCGGTCTGAACCGTTGCAACGGTTCGTTTCAACCGTCCAACCGCCGCGACGGTTTACAGACAGCCGTTGGCGGGGCGGTTCGGATCTGGATAGCGGAGCGGGTCCGTTGGCGTAACCCATACCCGTGAGACCCAATTCAAAAAGAACCAGGCTGGGTAGGAACCCGGACCCGGTCCCGGTCCCAGCACCGGCCGTCGCCGCCGCCGCTGGCGGCGGCTCGCGCATGTGCGGGCATGGTTTCCTCCCAATCGCGCGCGAAAACTCCAAGTACCCAAAGGTCACGCCCTTTGTTCCCAATTTTCTCTATTTAAACACTACAAACTTTCATCCCATGGCCAATGTGGGACTAAATGCCTTTAGCTACCTTTAGTCCCATTTTGACTTTGAATTAGGCAATCTTTAGACTTGAATATCTCATTCATTCGAAGTCGGAATTGAACATGTGAATATACCACGTTCATCCCCAATGGAAGGAGAACACACTCCAACCATCATCCAATTGATTCGATCAACGGATCTCGCCGTAATTCAATTCAAAGATTCACATATATTCTTTATATTCCCAACAAGATCCACCCGGATCCAGCCGAGGGGAGATCGGATGTGGTCTGATGACTTCAGATCAGGGGAAGGCGGCGGTGAACCAGCAGAGTAGGGTGTTTGCAGAACTCTACAATCCGCATGAGAGTTTTTGCGAGGGTATCCGGCAGAGGATGATTGATTTTGAGAGGGGGTAACAAGCCAGAGACGGGCGGATTTTTGCTGCAACTACAGTAGTAGGGACAAGCCGCGAATTCGGTAGTAGGGCATCTGGTCACAGAATGACCAAATCAGAGCCAAGATATTGTGTCGACGATGGCTGGCCAAAGAATGGCTGATATTGAGCTGCAGATGACGCAAGTGCAGTGAAGGGGGGATGCCTACAGCTTCAGTGGTGGTGTTACGATCACAGGATGACCGGGTGCGAGTTGCAGATGTCGTGATAGCTGGCAGGAGATTCGGCCAAGAGTTTGGACATGTTCGAGCAGTAGATGACATATTACGGTGGCGAGGGGAAACCACGACTGAGCGGAGAGCGTTCTGATGGCTTCATTTTTTTTTTTTTTTTTTGGAAGAAACGAATTTTGTGTAAGTGTTTCTATGCACATTTGTACCCTTCTATCTGGGAATGTTTCGTTAAATTCTTATTAATGAAATGCCCAAGGGTTATTATCTCAAGGTTTTATCTACTAAAAAAAAAAAATCTAATATGATACGAAGACCAGCCCCAAATGAATCATGAATGCAAACCCGGAGATTTCATTTTCAATGCATGCATGTTGCCCTTTCATTTTCCGTCCCCCTGGACATTCCTTGCTAACAAGCAGCTAGAAAGTCCCAAAGGAAATAATGGTGGCCACTTGCCTTCTTGCCTCCTCGTCCTCATCCACACGTCCTTGAGCTAGCTGGTGATCACACCCTGTTGCAAGACTGCATTCATTTCTGAGGCCACGACTGATCACTACTTCTCGCAGTATCTGTCATCTCTCTCAGTCTTCTGGAGGCCTCGATACCTGCCCTTTTCACCATGTGGGCAGTGGGCCCCCGGCTGAACTGGGCACCAACGGGCCTGTTTGTTTCCGAGGCTTCGCTGCTAGATCCCAAGCGGATGCCTTCAAGAAAATGGATGGGGCACTGCGTGGCCAGTCGGGCACTATGAGCAAGGCTGAGCACTGAGGGCGGCAACTACACGTCACCAACAGAAAGTTTAAGGGCTTTGATGGCACTTGTTGGCTGCTTCTCTTTCTGTTGTTCTTTCTCTTGGGGAAAAAAACAGAGAGAGAATGAGCTTTTTTAGGTCAGCAGTCAGTGGGAGGGAGGGGGACGGTTTGAGGGGCCCAAGCAGTGGGATATATTCCTTCCCTGCAGCTGCTGCTGCAGCCCTTACATTCTTTTGAGAATGGACCGATGCCATGATAGTTAGCTAGCTATAGTGCCATTTCATGGTTTTATCTGATCGAAAACAATTAGCAACCTCAGTAATAATTCTTGTAATGGAAATGTGCTGTGATAAGACTGGTACATGTAGCTTTCTTGATTGGAGGCGTGACTTCTTGTATATTATTCCTTTGTCGAGATGCAGACATTCATGGGTTGGTGGAGAACGGCAATTAATGTTCTTATGTTAGAGGATTCGATACGAGCAAAGTTAGTGCACTTCAAGCAGAGTAGTCGAGCCTGTTGCCCTAAGTGTTCCTTGAGCATACTGGCATTTGATCATATAATCCCCACTTCAATGTTTGAACAAGTGCTTGGTCAGTCATGAAAGTAACAATTTTATTAGTCGTTCATGTGTATTCTCAAGATGCAGTCAACTGTCACTTTTTAGATCCTTAATTGTCTTGAATTCTACCTCTCTAGTCTTGTTACTAATTTTATCTTGAGAAACAATCTACATTCTCAATCAAGCATCCATGGCTTCTTCGATCATTCTTGAGTCCAATATTCAGCCTCTTGAAATCTGCATGACAATCTTTTTGTTCGCTTTATCATCTTTGACTCTTAACGATTTTAGGGGACTTGATCATCTACATTCATCTTCAGAGTAAGGGCATTATTTTCCCCTGGAATTGCTTGACCTTCACCTTAGCAAAGATGATTGCGTTGCAGATATATACCTAGTGTAGTTATTCCATCAACGATAGGAGTTGCATTTTGGATTTATTGTGTTATTGTAGAGAAAAGGGATTCAACCTCACCTTAGGTATTTATCCAATTGTTCTCGGTACTGTAAGTCAACTAATTGCAAACGATACACTGTGTTAGCATGAAAAGTTTGTCACACCAATGTATCAACATCCTGAACAAAATTGAGCCCCAGAAAAAGAAAAAAGATTACATTATCATAAATCACAACGGCTACATAATTGATTAGTAGGGTTGGCCTACTTATCCATCATATTCTTATGTTTATTAAGAGTGATCATATTTAAAGAAATCTAGTTATGTAAGTTGATTGTTCCATAGCTTTTCACCTGACTTGTGGACTCAAAAGATTAATCAACCAAAGCGCCTTTTATGTTAAGTAGATCTATTGGATCAATCAACTATAGAGCGACGCTCAATCGATATAGGCCTCTTTGAGCTCAGAGCGTATTAGCCATCCTGTGCTCGATCACCTTATGAACCCGATGTTGAAAGAACCTTTGAGACCTGCCTGGGGACAAAGCCCAAAACTTGTGGACTTATGAGCCCCACCCCATGATCTTGAAGGTAAGATCTTCAATCACTCTATGTCTTACATATTGCTTAAGTTTTATGAAACCAACTTTGTCAAATATTATAGATCAAAGGCAAGTAGCTTGCTTGGGGGAAACTGTTAGGATTGTGACTCGAATACGTCGTGAAGGTAGACGAAAATTCAGAGGTCGAAGAACTGACGAGCACGAAGAGCAGCAACAGACTAGTCGACTCAGTAGTCGACCAAACAGAAAATGGGACATCACAGTAGTCGACTTACAGCTATGATTAGTTGACTAATAAATTATTAGTCGACTAATCTGGTACATAAGTTGACTAATAGGACGGTTCTGAAAGTTTTCTTTTTGGATCTGTTTCTAGTTGAGTTGAACTCGAGTTTTCTTCTCTTCTGAGGTGGTGTTGTTCATATTATTTGAGTTAATGTAGGACTAAGATGGTCCTAGGGTTTATAAATAACCCCTTGGGAGTAGCCTTCAAAGTATTCTAAGAGTGAATAAAGAAAAAAAGAGAGAGATTCGTGAGAAAAATTTTAACCATAAGGGTTCGAAATTTTAACCATAAGAGCTCGCCGTTCTAGACGGCCATAAAAGGGGTTGTAATTTTCTTAGCGAAAAGTGTAAGTGTTTCTTATTGTAATCCAAATTTTTTAACCAGAGTTAAACTCCAGTTTTCTTCCCTTCTGAGGCAGTGTTGTTCGTATTGTTGGAGTTTGTGAAAGACTAGGATGGTCCTAGGGTTTATAAATAACCCCTTGGGGTGGCGTTCAAAGTTTCTAAGAGTGAATAAAGGCAAAAAAAGATTCAGGAGAGAAGCTTTAGCCATAAGAGTTCATTGTTCTAGGCGGCCATCAAAGGGGTTGTAATTTCTTAGCGAAAAGTGTAAGTGTTTTTTATTGTACTCCTCCAAATTTTTAATAAAGTTTCTTCCCTTCTCTCGTTGACGTACACACGATCTGTTTGATCAGTAGAACCACGTTAATTATGTATTGGCTTTCTTTACTTCGGAATATCTTCTTCTTCACATTGCACGACAATCCGACTTCTTTTCCGCTCCGCCGATCCCAATAACTGGTATTAGAGCATATCAGTTAGTTGTATTTTCCATTGAGTTGAAACATGGGAAAACTTTACAAAAGTTGAAAAGAATTACAAGTAATTAGATTAAAAGAATAAAAATTATAAGAACTCTCTTCTCTCAGAGTTTCTAGGAAAGTACGTCGGTAAAAGTCTGGTCAGCATGTGACCACTTTGTTTCATTGACGATACAAGTGTTAAGTCTTCGAGTCTTCTGTTTGAGGATTCATTCTCGCCTGGTTCTGAAAATCCTTTGAATTTTAGAAGACCGTGAGGGTATCAACACCCTTGAAGAGAAGCAGGCTTCTTTAAAAGAGCTTGAAAGCTTAGAGAATAATCTCTCCGGAAGAATTTTCAGCCTCTAGCCTTTGATGAAAAAAATCTAGCCTTTAGCCTACCTTGTAATGGCCATTTATTGGCATTAAGGGATGTAACAATCCCCCTTAAAGATCAGCAGATTGATTTGGTAAATCTAATCTAGCTTCGCTCCGGATCAGTATAGCTTCACGGCGAAGCAAACTGCAGCTGAAGTGCAATTAGAGATCCCTGTGCTAGTCACTTAGCCAGCTGGCTTAGGATTTATTGCAACAATCCCTTAATTCTCTCCACTAATTAGGCGATTTGCCTTGATCCCCTCCAACTGATTGAGGAGTGATTGGATCAAGGCGAATAACTGCTAAATATGTGACAAAGATCACATCAATCTCGTGCTGAGATTCAAATGATCAAAAATGATCATATAAGCTCGCAGAGGAGCTAAGGAAAGAGCTTCCTGGGAAGCTAAGCTCTTAGTTCACACACGAGATACGTAAAGCCTGCGCCGAAGCTTGATTAGTCGACAATTTTGCATCATTATATCGCATTTTTTCTACCGATTTATGATTAAAATAACGCTTCCCACCCGTGTTTTGGTCTATTTTGCAGATATTCAAGAGTTTAGGGGTAAAGGAGTAATAAGAGCCTAAGCAAACCTAATTTTCGGGTAACTAAATCTCATTTCTTGGAGGCCAAGTTAGAAAGTTTTTAGAAGATGCATTCAATCCAAAAATACCGGGCAAATCTAACAAAAATTTGGATCCAAATACCCAAATCCGAAACCATAAAAAGTTTCTCGACACCAGACGAAGACCTGGACCAAAACCAGGGACCTAAGTCCCTGGTATTGTCGCAGAGCGCGATAATCTGCCGCGTTTCTATGGTAATTTAGAGGATCCACTCGTCAATTTTTAAGGCCTCGACTCGTCTTCTGGAGCCTCCTACTGCCTATAAATACCCCTGCAGAGGCCTGAGACATGGGCAGATAGAGAGATTAGGCTACGATTTCTCTCTTCTAATTGTAAAGTAAGATTTTCTTCTCTTTTCTTTTGTATTTTTTCTTTCTTTTTAGATCTTGTAGTAGAGCGGAGTTGATTCTGGAGATATATATATATATATATATATATATATATATATATAAATATATATATATATAATATATATATATATATATATATATATATATATATATATGGGGTTACTGTACCTCAGCCGGCAGGCTGAGAGAGTTCTCTCAGCCGGCGGACGTGGCAACATCACCGCCCCATATCTGTCATGAATTTTGGCGGACAAATTCTGAAAAATCCCGCCTAATTTACTGTCAGTCACGTCAACTTTATATTTTCCGAGAATACCCTCCCTCACAACTTTTTACCTTATGTAAAAAAGTTAGCTTTAAAAAAAATTTACAGCTCTAAAATTTCAACCGGCGATTCTGATCCAATTAGTTATTTTCTTTCACAAGTTTGATCCGTTTTTTAAAATATATATTTGCAACCGATGGCGCCTAAGAAATCATCCGTCGAAAAAGGTACTACAAAAAAAATGATATTTTCAAAAAATTTTAGCGTTTGTGGATTTTAATAGTTTTAAAATTTTTTCCAGATTTATTTCCGAGGTCGCAAAATTTTTTTTTTTAAAATCTTGGAACCATGGTCGCAATTGAGAAAGAGATTTTGAAACTTTAGATGACGAATAAATTTTTAAATTTATAAATTTTGTAAAACGACGATAAAGGTCCTATTTTTTTCAAATTTTTTTTATTTCCTTCTATTTTTACTATGTCGCAGTATTTTCGAAAAAGTGATGTGCATACACTGCATGCGACCTCGGTCGCAGTTGAAAAAATAATAGTTTCAGATTATTGCGACTTTGGATTTTTTTTGACCTTTCCTTGTAGCGGAATGCGACTTTGGTCGCAGTATATGAAACTTACTTTTTTTTTCTTACATACTGACGACATGGGGTCGCAATTGTTTAGATATGAGTTGTCGTCTCTTGCGGCCAAGGTCGCAGTGTATTTAACGTCATTTGTTTTATCATACTTGGGTCGCAGCTGTTTTTGATTGCACAGAAGTCTTTTGCGACCTTGGTCGCAGTGTCGAACCGGGTCGCAGTTGTTTCTGATTGCACTGTAGTCTTATGCGACTTTGGTCGCAGTGTCGTCCCTGGTACAATTTATGTTTGCAATGTATGACTGCGACCATGGTCGCAATTTATAAAAAAAATATGCTTTTTAAAAACATTGGTCGCAGTGTATGATTGCACTGTAGTCTTATGCGACAATGGTCGCAGTGTCGTCCGGGTGCAAGTTGTTTGTGTTTGCATTGTATGACTGCGACCGAAGTCGCAGTTTATTATAAACAATTATGCCTTTTACCCCCTTATAATTTTTAAATGATCATTGGTCTGAACTGTTTAAATTTTCTTACTATGTAGGTAAACAACAGATAAAGGTTCGTCCTCTGAGATCAAGCCTGAAACCTATGTGCGAGTTCATGAAGAAATTTAAAAAGTACATTCAGGCAGATTTCGTAGAGGCGATGAACAATACCCCATTTGGCCCAATCTTCATGGCGTTCTACAATGAAGAATTTGGAGCTGAAAAGGGTCTAAAATCAAACGTTGCTGTACTGCGTATTTTAAACCAGTATGATAGGGATACAAGGACATTTAGAATTGGGGGCAAACAGATTGAGTTAACAGTTGAGGATGTTGCCCTCACATTTGGTCTACCTATCATTGGGGCAGATTTTGTGATGAATAAAACATGTACGATGAAAGATAGAGGGGTGATAAAACATTATTTCCCCAATATAAAGAAGATCACTAAAGTATCCATTGAAGATGCTTTGGATGATCTTCTGGTCAAGAAGAGGAGGAGGAGTGAAGTAGATGTGACAAAGGATGAACAACTTGAGCAGCAAATGGCTTTACATGAAATTATAAGAGACATGCAAAGACTTGCAGCTCAAGACTTTACCACATTAATCATCCTATACATGTCGGCCACTCTTTTATTCTCTGGCAGTAAATGCACGGTGCCGTGGTATATTGTGGAACAGATTGCCAATATGCAGCTGATGAGGACAATATGCTGGGCAAAAGCTGTTTGGCAATTCCTGATTGAGTCAATGGACATCTTCAGGAAAACCACGTACGAGCTGCAAGGATGCTCCGTGCAAATAATTGTAAGTACAAATCTCAAATTTGGCCAATATTGTATGAAATTTACCCCAAAAAAATGTGAATATCTGTGTAAACTAATTTAATTTTCCTTTTTTGCAGTATTGGCTATGTGAGAGGGCTCCTATTTTTGAGTCGAGGTCTGGTTTGGAGGACATAACCCCACGCGTTTTAAGATGGGACCTCCAAAATATTAGTAGATCTCTACTTGAAGTTGATCTAAGTGAGATTGACAGCAATATTGTAAGTTAGACTTCTTTTGATGTTCAGTACAAATAAAATGAGACCATAGTCGCAGTTCGTTTTGTGCCTGACAAGCAATGTGCGACCATGGTCGCATTCTCCTGAAAATACCTTTTACATGGAATGCGACCATGGTCGCAGTGTTGAGCTGCATGGCTTGGCAGATAATTTGGGCATGACAAACATACTGCGACCATGGTCGCATTATTTTCAAAAATACTTCATAAATAAACTGCGACCATGGTCGCAGTATCATTATTTCATTGTTTTATTTTTAACTTACCTTTTTCTGTTTATTTTCAGATTTTGAATTGAATGGCCAACATCTCTATTGCTGAAAAAAAATATGGTTGGCCTTCCTGTTGAAGGGGAAGAGGAGGAGGAAGAAGAAGAAGCAGAAGATGAAGATGAAGATGAAGAAGGAGAAGAAGAAGAATGAGATGAAGGAGGCCATACATATAATGAATCATACATCCCGGCGGAAAAGGAGCCAGAACCGACTAAAACGAGTGAGCAAGAACCAGTTTTTGAAGGTTATTTGCCACCTCCACCGGATGTTCAAGCAGAAGAAATAAAACAATTGAGGTCTCAAAATCAGTACTTGAGAGAATATGTTTCTCAGTTTGAAAAAAAATTGAAAATATGGAGGCTGAGAACAGACTCAAGGCTGAATTAAAATTAAAAAGAAGAGAAAAAAGAGAGAAGAAAAAACAAAAAAGGCAGCAGAAGAAATTAAAAGAAGAAGAGCTGCTGAGAGCAGCCGCTGCTGCGAAGAAGGAGAAGGAGAAGAAGAGGGAAGAAGAGAAGGAAAAGGAGAAGAGGAGGAGAGAAGTGGAGGAGAAGGAGAAGGAGAATAGAAGAAGGGAAGAGGAGGAGAATGAAAGGAGAACGAGGGAATAAGAGGAGAAGGAGAAGAAGAGGAGGTAAAAGGAGGAGCAGGAAAATGAGGAGAGGAGGAGGGAAGAGGAGGGGCAGGAGAGGAGGAGGAGGGAAGAGGAAGAGAATGAGAAGAGGAGGAAGGTTTTGGAGAAGTTAAAGAAGAAGAGGGAGGAAAAGAGGAAAGTGGCGGAAGAGGAAATTAGAAGGAAGGGTGAAGAGGAAAAGGAGCACAAAAGAATGAAGGAACAGATGGAGAAGCAGGCTGAAGAGGAGAAGAAGAAAAAACTAGAAGAGGATAAACTCATGGGTTCTGAATCTATTTTAAATATTCCTGGAGAAGATATGCCAAGTTTTTCTCTGAATATAACTCAAATGATTCAAGAAATCCAAAGAGATAGAGCTTCTGAAGGAGAAATTTAAGAACATACTCCGCCTCAGAAGCAATCCTCAAAAGAAGTTGTTTTGGAATACTCTAAAGGAACGATAGAAAGGGGAGTCAAAGAACGCAAGCGCGCTGAAAGAGATCGCGATGACTCCGACTTCGTTTATCCAAAACAGAAGAAGAAAAAATGAACATCCTCTTCCACAGCCTGCGGCTGTGAGTTCTGCCGCTGGTTTCGGCGACAAAGAGATCTCCTCTACTGAGCCAAAATCGAGAGAATTGACCGAAACCAGAGCATATCGAATTCTGCAGCCCCATTAACAAGCTCTTATAAAGAATTTCTTCGACAAGTCCTTCTCTGAGTAAGTTAATTCATATAAAAAAAAATCTGTTATAACTTTATATAGGAACAATTAAATTACTAACTTTGTTTTGAATATCTTGCAGTTCTACTGCGTATCAGGATACCGACAACAGAATCATTATTACAAGGAATGACATTGAAGACCTGATATTCGGTAGAGACTTAGATGCAAATATAATTCATTTCTACATGCAGCATCTAGAGAAGGGAAAAGGATTAAAAAGCATATTCTTCCGCAGCGAAGCTTGGGTAAATATCTACTTTCTCCTTTACGGTTTACTGTAATATAAAATGTGGAACAGATTACTTATATTCTCTATCTCTGTGTAGGCATGTACTGCGACTAAGGTCGCAGCTGCAACTAAGGTCGCAGTTTATAATTAAAATGTACTGCTACTAACTAATGTACTGCGACTAAAGTCGCAGTTTATAATTTAAATGTATTGCGACTTAACTCATGTTCTTTATCTGTGTAGGCATGTACTACGACTTAGGTCGCAGTTTATAATTAAAAAGTATTGTGACCAACTCATGTTCTCTCTGTGTAGGCATGAACTGTGACTATGGTCGCAGCTGCGACTAATGTCGTACTATCTCATGTAATGCGACTAAGGTCGCAGTTTATAATTAAGATGTATTGCGACTAACTCATGTACTGCGACTAAGGTCGCAGTTTAAAAATATGTTAATAAGAAACGCTGCGACCTTGATCGCAGTGTCTTGTCTTGACTTAATGACTTCTTATTTTAATTAATTTTTTCGTATATTTTAAATTCATTTTGTAATTTATTTAATTTTTTCTTGTCCGCAGCACGGTGTTGTAAATAAAAGTGAAGATTTGGAAGATCATTTCATCAAGCAGAAGCCGTTGAAAAACTGGACAGCTGATGTGCAGTACATGTTCTTCCCGATCAATCACAAACATAATGCCGCCGAACCCGGATTTCACTGGACCTTGTTGGTATTTGATGCCGATACACAAGAGTGGATTTTTTACAACTCTTTGGTTCCAGCTGACAAAAAAAGTAGTATATTACAGCTTTACCAAAAAGATGCAAGAACAATGGTGAGTTGAAATTAATATTTCGATTACTGGAAACTGGCATTTAATTTTATTAATACTAATTTTTGTTTCTATTGACATTGCAGAACAAAAGATTAATACAGATTTTCCAGATTGATTTCAATAAATTAATGAGAAAAATAAATATAAAATACACAAGATGCCCCCAACAAGCAAACAGGTATATAAATTTTTGACATCTCCTTACCTTTCATATTTTCTACCTTTTTTCAGTAATAAAATCTAATTTCATTTAATGATTACTCTGTGGAATTTTCAGTGTTGATTGCACTGTATATGTATGCAAGTACATGGAAAGCATAGCGTCTGGTAGTCCATCAGCTGTTGATGACGTTACGGATGCTGATGTACAGAGACTAAGAAGTGAGCTTGCATACATGATACTTGCAGATAGAGAGAAGAGTTGGGATGAAGAAACAAAAATTATACGAAGGACAGTATTTAATGACTAACAGTTGACAATTTATTGATATAGCACAATTTTTTATTTTACAAATGTAAAAATAATTGCAATTGCAATTCATTGCATAATTTTTTGTTGTATTGATTGAATTTATAAACATTTCTATACATTTATTTATTATAAGTTCCATTGATTATTTCCATTCTACATTTGTTACAACTTGAAATTTACTATTGCGTACTGATGTTAGAAACAAACATGCGTTCAGTAATTGTATTGCGACCAAAGTCGCAGTAATGACCTATTTGAGATACAGCGTTTCCTTATGCGGCAATACTTTAATCGAGATAGCGTTAATGGTCGCAGTTACTTAATCATTTATCAGTTCCCAATGTGACTATGGTCGCAATAATTAACTGTTTTGCAGTTCAAAGTAATTTAAAGTTATAGTGTATTATCTTTTAAACTGTTTTGGATAACTGAATAGTCACCTAGGAAGTATACAATTTTTTGGGAAAAGGTAGAAAATAAATTTGGGAGATATTCACGTGGTCCAAGGGATTAGGTAGAAAATGCTGTACAATTGTTACAAATCTTCATTTTAACTATTTTACGCTAAACGAATATACTGCGACCAAGGTCGCAGTTAATAATTAAATTATTTCACCCGAAAAGTAAATTTTAAAATGAAGGTTGCGACTTTGGTCGTAGTTGCTGGCAGCAGTCTTAATAAAACAACAAAACTGCGACCTTGGTCGCAGTTGCTGGCGGGAGTCTTAATCAAAAACAACACTGCGACCTTTGGTCGCCATGCATGTTAATATAAAGGAAACACCTACCTAACGTACTGCGACCTTAGTCGCAGTACATGTAATGCGACACTAGATTGTAATTGCTGGCCATCTTTGTCAATAACAACACTGCGACCTTGGTCGCAATTAACCATGTACACTGCGACCAAAGTCTCTGACTAACGTAGCAGTTTAAATGTACACTGCGACAAAGTCTCTGACTACATTATATACAAAAAAAAATTAAACTATAAAGTAGAATTTTGTAGCAGTAAAACTTTAAAGTACAACTACATACAAAAATAATACAGTAGAAATCAAAGAATGATAATAAATCTGATTATAATGACACGCCAGTGGCGGACTGCGACTTAATCTCTATACACTGTGCGACCATGGTCGCACTTCATAAAAATTTGAAGTCTTTGTTCCTTCGAGATGGAGGCAACCCAAACCTACTTCTTCTGCCAATAAAAAAAATAAATAGTAAGAATTTTAAAGATTAATCGGTATAAAAAAATGATTAACAGGTTTAATGTAATACCAGTAACGGACAACCAGTCCTGTAATGGCCCAGCTCTTGGCAGTTACCACATCTTCGATGCTTAACTTCCTTCTGATATATAGAATCTTCAAAACCAGACTTAAGCCTGGATGCAGCTCTAGGCCTCCCCTTGGTTGGTACAGGACCAATTGGATCACGTATACTCAAGTCTTCACCATCTCGCAATACGACAACGGATCCACTGGAACCAACCGCAGTTTTAGGCTGTGATGAATAATCATTTCCTGACATGGCTCTGTATTTTCTAGTGGTATCTTGGGCAAAACTTTCCAAAACTGCCTCCAACTTTGAAAGATTTTCATCAGAATCAGCGACCATCTCAAGAATTGCATTAAATTTTGAATGAATTGTCCACAATCTAGCCGTCCGTGGAGTGCCCTGACTGGGAAAAGGCTTCATGCCATTTTCAATTGCAATATTTTTGTAACGAGCATCCAACCTCCATCTCTGAAGTATATATGATTCCGGTATATGTGTAACGTGATTGCGCCACAAAATACACAGAATATGTCTACATAGGATACCCTCTGTTTTAAAAAACGAGCAACTACAAGAAACATGAAGTTCCTCACACTTATCATAACTGACCTTTTCCTAACTGTCTTTTGATTCACAAAAATTACCAACCAAATATGTTGATCCAGGTTTGTCATGTTCCACCTCTTCTGAAAACAGTGTCATTACAACTGCCCATTCCTTTTGGAACAACTGAAAAATCTTCGATGTATACAACTTCGAAACCTGTATCTCATATGGATTCAATGTACAATTGGGCACAGAATTCAAACCCCGAAAATCTTGAAGAGATTCAGATGTACGACGGGCAGCAACAGCTTTATCATATTGGTGAACAAATTCCACTAGTTTCGTGTTTGCGTTAACAAAACCATCAAAAAAGGAATTAATACTCTCGGACCTCTGACTGGTTGTCATTCCAACACAGAAAACATCCTTGAGATATGCATTAACCCAATGTCCACGAAGCCTGTACATCTTCATCAACCAACTGTCATCTTCTTCTTCTAACTGATATTTTTCATTCATCAGACGCCATCGTTCCTCACAAGTGCTTATATCACGGGAGGTGTACCAAATATGGAAATCGGAGACCATATCTTCTCCATACTTGTTTGCCATTGGGATTTGTTGCTCGGCAATATGTTTCCGCACATGTCAGAAACAGTAACGGTGCCGAGAAGTTGGGAAAACTATCTTGATGGCGTCACCAATCTGCGCATCCTGATCAGTAATAATCAGCTTCGGTTCAACTCCATGCATGCACTTGAGCCATTTTTGGAATAACCAAACAAAAGTATCCCTCTGCTCATCAGCAAGCAATGCACAGCCGAACAAAATTGACTGTCGGTGATGATTTACTCCAGTGAATGGAGCAAATGGCAAGCTCAAGTGATTAGTCCTGTATGTTGTGTCAAAAATGATCACATCACAGAACCTCAGATACGAGGAAATAGCTCTTCCATCAGCCCAAAAAAATGCTTCTAAGTGTGCCCGCGTTATCGACTTCACTTGAAAAGAAGAATTCTGGATCGGTCTCGGCTTTCTCTTGAAAATATTTGATAATAGCAATAAACTCATGACCGCAGTTATTTCTACGTTGACGAGTGAAATCAATAACTTGTTGAGGGCTCACTTCTTCACAGCCTTCTCCCTGGCTCATTGCATTAACAACGCGGGAAATATTTGAAGGCCGCATTCCAACATCAACCAGATTGCTCATAATGCTTCTGCTAATTTTTGAACGATGATTCTGGTGAGAGTAATGGTGATGTACCTTATCTGGGCTTGACAATTCATGTGAATGAGTATCAACAAATTTTGTGATAACCCAATGTCTTTTGTCCAAAAAAACGAAGACGGATATGCATCTCAGCAGGACAAGATACTCTAGTGTTAACTCGACGATGCACTGTAAGCCCCTCTGTCTTTTGTCACACAACTTCTTCAGACCTTCCTTGTTGCAGCAAAATTTTCTACAAATAATCTCATAAGGAGGCTTCCGTGACTTATATCTACCTTTTCTTCTCACGCTAAAACCTCTATTCCTTGCAAAATAATTGTAGAAATTGTATGCTTCCATATCCGACAAGAACTGTTTCCCTATAAACTTATCTGAACTTCCAGTCGTTTCTTCATGTGCATTCATATCCTACAAAAAACAATTACACGAATTAAATGAATATAAATATTTTTTAGATATCACTGTATTATAAAATATAAGTTATATAAATGCGACCAAGGTCGCATAAGAGATGAAAACTATATTACTTCTTATCAAATACTGCGACCAAGGTCGCAGTTATCCGTATGAGAAGAAATCTATATTACTTCTTACTAAAGACTGCGGCCTAAGTCGCAGTAAATAAAAATAAGATTTCACATACGACATGAAATCTATAATACTCCTTTATTGAAGACTGCAACCTAAGTCGCAGTTATCCGTATGTGAAGAAATCTATATTACTCCTTACTAAAGACTGCGACTTAAGTCGCAGTTATCCGTATGTGAAGAAATCTATATTACTCCTTACCAAGACTGCGACTTAAGTCGCAGTTACCCGTATGTGAAGAAAGCTATATTACTCCTTACAAAAGACTGCGACCTAAGACGCATACCCAAAAAAAAAGATTTCACAGCCGGAGATTATTTTCAAATAAGATTGCGACCGAATATTAAAACGGTCGCATTTCTAAAACTTTAAATCATTTGTTATAGGTCCCAGTACCTCATAGACTTAAAGAGAAAAATTCAATATTTAAGAAATTGTTTTTAAAAAAATGAAACAATTAAAACCTGTTGATCGGCATGCAAAGATGTCAACCCTTCAAGATTTTCAATATTCTGAGAGAAAGTAGAACCAGATGCAATATCTTCCATATTTAGATCGCCAGTAGACTGCTCAGACGTCGACATTAAATATTTTGGAGAAAAAATTGATCTGAAAAGATTTTATATTTTCAAAAAAAAGTTTATCGCAGGCTGAAAAGGAGAAACTAGATCTTTCAAAAAGAGGTAAGGAAATAGGGGGAAAAGTAATTTATATAGAATAACCTAAAACCTATAAAGAGCGGCAAAAAAAAGGGGAAAAATAATAATAAACAATAAGGAAGGTTACTGAAAGAGTTGCTTTTCATAAGGGGTATTTGATAATTTAACTTCTTCCTAAAAGCGTGCCTCAAGTCAGTGAAGTGACAAATTGAGCCACGTCACCGCAGGCTAGAGAGTACTCCTCAGCCCGCAGGCTGATATACATTTCTCTCTATATATATATATGTGTGTGTGTGTGGTGTGTGTGTGTGTGTGTGTTAAACATCAGTTCAGGCAAAAATCAGAGTATGAAAATACGTGATGTATTATACATTCCAACTTAAGAGTACAAATAAAAAGTTATCACAGGATGTGACATATTATTACAAGCATGTTTCATCACTAAGAGGCGCAAAAGTGGAGTATATACAAATGAACAGTACAAGCAGATGCTTAGGAGTTACAAGGGATCTCGAGAGCCGAGTAGGAGGGACTGGAAGAAGAAGGCCTCGGACGGTCTATCGTTGATCCACTATGCTACCGCTGTGCAACTCTGATCAATAAGAAGTCTACCATAGTCCAAACTCTAAGATCTAGACATGCAGGTCCATGGGAGTCAGATAGTTGCCCAACGAGTTGTAAAATGAGTGCTAAGTGGCGTGCACAGGCAATCACACGTGTATCGATAAAAACTGACTCAGAAAAATATGTATTAAAAATCATGTCTTGAGCGCAGACACACACAGATAGGCAATGAGACATCAAGTAAAATAAATATAGCAAAACCTATTGTACAAGCTTAGAATATAGATTAATAAGATCATTACGTCAAAAGAATAGTCAAAATAATGAAACCCTCACATATATACCATATATCTCATTCACCATAGCCTAAGTACATACAACCCGAGTTGCCCCCTAAACTAAGAAAACAACATAAAATCGATGAAAATCGATAAAACGCAAACAATTAATGTATTGCTAATCCTACTATCTTATTATTATTATTCGTCAGACTCATATAGTATGTGTTCTGACATATATTCTAACCCATGTACATTCATATATGAGTAAGTCGAGATTTGTTATTGGAAACTGATATGAAAACCAATGAATTATGTTTACAATGGGCCCCGTGCATGCCCGGGACAATAGCCCACCATGTTTCGTTGCTGATACGGAACCTACTGTGAAGTGAAGAAAAGGAAATGGTCTTATTTATATGCCTTAAGAAGGAGGTAGTAACCGGGTTGCCAGCACATCCCGTGAAACACCTGGAGGCCCACGGTAGAACCGAAGTTTTAGTTTCACAACATACGTAATGTCATTGTAAACACAATCACATATTAAAGTTCATCAGTTTCTTCGGACCCGGTGTCAGTTGTTCTTTTTATTACCGTTTATTATAATTATCACGATACAGGAATGAGCAGGAGCATGGTACAGGAGTAATATTAGTACAGGAGTAACGGGGGTAATAAGATATCAGTTATTACATTAATGTGATAATATGAGTGAAGTGGTAACATAGTTGGTGATAACATACAGGTGATAGCCAACAGGTATTACCTATCATATAACACAATACGATAAACGGTACTGATACAGAAGATTGATACAAATACCGAAAAATAATACAGTTCTTGAAAAATAGTATAAGTAAAGATTTTAAACTTTTCACAATCAAAATTAAAATAATTAATTAAACTATCAAGCAAGTAAACGAACAAGCAAGCAAGCGAACATTCAAGCAGAGCTAAGCAAAGTTGGAGCGAAAGTAACATACAACACTAAACGCCATCACGTTCGGCGTGATTACCGCTCACAGCACAGCTAAATGCACACGACGAAGCGAGCGTATGAACGCTATGCTACTGCACGTGGTGAAGCCGTGTTCACAGAAAACTACGCTTAAAGGGTTAGCGGCAAAGCGTTAAGTCCGCCTACTAGGCGTAACATATAAAAAGTCTAAGGATTTTAATAAACCTTAGAGAGGTTAAGCCTGAAAGCTGATCCCTAAAGCTAACGACCACAAAGGATCGACCTAGCACAAATAATTTGAAATACAAAGTAGTATAAGCAAATACAAGAAATTGCCTACACTATTATAAACATTCATCATATCGATATAAATACATCACAATGATACAAATACATCGCACCAATATAAATACAATTCCACAATACAAATACAACAACCCCAAAAATTCAAGTACAACATCCCAGAAATATAAATACACCAATCGAAGCGGGGTACCCATAAGGCGAGAGACACTCGCCTTAAATCTTGGAATACGGTTAAAATCTCGAAACTCTAAGATCAACGCACGCGCACATGTTCAAATACATTAAAATATGGTAATATAGATAGGAGAGAGAAAGAATAATTAGAAAGGAGAAAGATGAGAGATAATGAGTTAAGAGGGGAGAGAGGGGGCACCCACGCAGCCAGGGCCAGGGGAAGACCGTGGGCTCATGGCCTGGTGGGCCCAGGCCTGGTCGACGCTGGTCGTGCGCAGCCAGAAGGCGACGACGCTCTGGCCAGGAGGATGGTGATGCGTCGACTAAATAGGGGGAAAGGAGTGGTGGTGATGATGATTTGGGTTGAGATGAAGGTGGAAGTAGTGGTGGTTGTAGAGAATTTTGGTGGAGAGGAGGAGCTTGGGGTGGAGGAGATGGTGGAAAGGCTTGGTGGTGAGGGAATTGGAGGTTGATGGTGGTGGTTGTGAGTGTTGTTGTTGGAGGTGGAAGGAGTTTGGTGGTGGTGAAGTATGAGGAGGAGATGTTGAAATTAAGGATGCAGAAGGAAGGAGGATGTGGTGGGAGTTATGATTGAGGAGGAGTTAATTTGGGAGGTGGTGGAGGAATTCGAGTAGAGAAAATGGTGGCGGTGGTGGATTTTTGAGAAAGAAGATGGTGGATATGGTGGAGGAATTGGGGGAGGAGAAGTGGGAGGAGATTTAGGGGAGAGGTGGCGTGGCCGGAGTTGGTCCTAGGTGGCGTGGCCGGAGTTGGTCACCGGCCTATGTCGGCCAAAGGCACAGGGCTTGGTGGAAGTGGTCGTTGGTGTTTGATGGAGAATAGAGAGGTGAGTGAGCAAGAGAGACTGAGAGATTAGAGAGAGCGAGAGATCGAGAGAGAGAGTAAGCTTATGAGAGATTATAGAAAAAGAGAGATTAAATGGGAAAGGAGACCCACGTCAGCCAGTTCTACATCGGCCGAGCCTCACGTCAGCCACGTCCTCGTTGGCCAGGAGAGAGAATGGGAGGAGAGAGAGAGAGAGTCAGTGGGGGATATATTTTGGATGGAAGAGGGTAGAAGGAAGTGGAAGGTGGTGGAAGAAAAAAAAGAAGAAAAGAAAAGAAAAGAAAAGAAGCAAAAAGAAAAAGGAAAAGAAAAGAAAAGAGAAAAGGAAATACATGGGTCAAACTCCGGATCTGGGAACACACATTATTTTATTTGGTAAAATTTTGACTAATTCAGAAAAATTTCTAAAAATTTTATAAAATAAAAAATATTATACTGAGGAACAAGGTGAAATCAGGTTAAAGAAATTCAATCTCATTTGCAAATTAAAAATTCTAAAATTGATTGGTGATACTGGTTGACATCGATTTAAGGAATTTTTGCAAAATAATTAGAAAATCATGAAAAGTCTAAACTAAGAAAAAATAATATTTGAAACTAAAACCGGTCTAGTGTAACTATCAAAAAGGTCAAATCAAGCAGTACACTGATATCGGGTCCCAGGTTTAGACGAGGGCCAACTCTGAGTCTAAAAATCCGGATTTGATACAAAATAATAATATAAATAATCACAAAATAAAAATAAATGTGGGGAGAAATAGGAAAGTACGGTTGAAAAATCAGAACACATATCTGAGTATATATTTCGGGGACGAGGTGTTACAAAACTAATGAAGCTTTCCATACTCCTTGTATTTACGGTTGCTCATGCAAAGCTAAGCTTCCTACTGTACTCGTGCCATTTCTATTGCTTACGAGCAGCTCTGCACACTCAAGCTGTGATCAGTTCTGCTTTCTGCTTAGAGTTTAACTGTTAGTCTCTCTCCTTCTGCAATTTGGAGAATGTCATTTTCAACTTTAACACTTAATTGTGACTCTCTAGAGATCGCCCTAATTACAATGAAAAATTTATCTGGAAGGAATCAAATTAATAAGAAATGTATTCTTAAATTGAAACGAATATAAAAAGTGGAACAATATAGCACATATATTTAAGTGTGTTGAATAGCTTAATTTAATTAAAATGGAAAATATTACCTTGTCATTATGAACTCTGAAGATTGACAAGGTAAAGGAATGAGTAACTTAAAATCAAGTTACAAAATAATCAACGTCATATTTCGCTAAAAGTAAAGATGGATGGTAAACAAAATGTATGATGAATTATCATTCTATATTGCTATATTTGTTTGCAAAATTTATCATACATAAGACAAATTAATTTAGAGGGAATAAATGAGTAGCATTCATATGTTGATCCATCTACACATAAATGTGGAACTATTATAGCAAAGAATATTAAAGCATAAAATATTTGAACATGATAAAAATAGTATATCAAAGTATAAATAATTGTATGTAATGCAATGAAGTATAAGACTATATGCATTCTTTTAGAACCGTTTAATATATATTAATGATTCAATAACTCACACTTTTATGGGGCAATTAATGGAATAAACCCACTAACAATGAGAGATAAAATACAATAGTAATTCTAACATTTAATAGTAACCATTGAAAACTGTCACAATGAGACATTGGAATCGAAAAATAATCTATGCATATGCCTCAACAACAATAAGAATACATGTATCATGCCAGTATATGTAAACAAGAGTAAAGAAATAATTGATATTTAATTTTAGAATTATATCAATCATGAAAATTTAATTGTTTTGCTAGTTTTCTTGTGCATATGAGATACTCAAACAAATATAAAATAAATAACCAAAAAAAATCATGATATTATCAAAATTACCAACTTATTTTTGGATAAAATCTTTCTAAAGAAACATATATACAATCGATAAGACATGAAGCTTGAAAATGTTCATTTAGTAGAAATCGTATTCTTTGGAGCAAGAGGCTAAGAGTCTAGAAGTAATACTTGAGCTTGCAAATAAGTTCTATTTGCTATACTCTTATGAATTTATCTTTACCTTTTGTAATTGCATAAATATAATATAAGAGAAAATAAAATCAAATTATAAATAAAACAATATAACTTTTAGATTGTTGGAAAATTTGCTCCACATTTAGTTTTCTAAAATTGAATATAACAAAATAGAATAAGAAAAGATATCTATCTTGGGTTAGGCATGTAATCACTGCCCTAAAGGGTATATCACTGACTTCATACAGTTAGCTATGATAGATAAACCCTCTAGCAGTACAAACCGTTCTCTATCAGATTCTCTCATGTGCACGACCGCCAAGGATAGTTGATTACGGGCCCTCGGCTCAACATGCCCAGGGAGAAGGAGTAGATAAGGTGAAATATAAAATGAAATATAGAGATGTGGTTTGTAAAATGGAAGAGAGGATGACTCCTTTTTCTTTATCTTCTTCTATCTATGAAGATAAGCATACGAGTATGCAGATTTATATATGAAATATTCATATAGTTATTATACAATAATATTAATTTTCATAAAATGAATACTAAAGAATACAATAATAAGGAGTAGTAACTCCTATAACGATCATTTGACCAAGTCAAGAAGACTTATTCTTGGAGTTGGTCAATAGCAATAAATAAATAATTCAATAATTAAATAGATAACATATGAAGTTTCATTTTTTTAAAATAAAATATCCAACATCTAATTCATCAGTTTAGTATTTTGTTTTGATAAACAGTGGTGGTGGACAAAGTAGATCCTCTCCCCACCCTACTTTAGGAAGGCATTATGCCAAATTGAATGAATCAGGCAGAGCATGTATTCTGTGTACCATTGATTCATTGATAAAATCACCTTACCTTTGAGGGGGAAAAAAGTGTACACAAAACTTAAGTCTTTTGAAATTTAAGATTATTTTTTTTCTTATTTTCATGATGAAAGGCACCAAAACACTATATTCTTACAGTTCCTCATGTGTTTTGCTATTTCTATACAACAAATATCTTTGGCCCTTTCTGTAATTGCAAACGAGTTTGTTGCATGTGTCATGCATTTTTTTTCTTTGCTTCATAGCTTGACCCTTTACCAGTATCTATGATCTCTGATTGTCCAAATCCCTTACTTTGATACTCACAACGGAAACTAAAAGTTCTTATGTTTGGTTGTTAAGAGATCTTTCTTATGTGTATGATGCATGCAACAAGGATTGAAAGGTATTGTCACTAAAAGAGAGATCATGCTCTGCGTCGAGCCATATTACAGTTTTACAAGGAGGTACACATAGGTTATGTTATTGGCACATAAAAAAATTGCCAAAAAATCCTGATGTACCCTCCTCTATGTGTCTATTACATTTTTGCTACTTTCTTATCTCTATTTTATTGTTATCTCCTGAATTTGAAGCTCAAGGCTACAACTGTAAGCTTGGAGTAGCTGCACTGCTATTACCTGGCAAACCGAGATCCATCTAGGTTGAATCAGTACTAGAACAAAACTGAAAGAAGAGAGGAAGTCATAGATAGGAAGTAACAGGTCAATCCGGCACAAAATGCCGTTTGCAGCGAACACATAAGGTGCACATTTATTTAAGCATCACATTATTCAGTACATAGGAGAATTCTGTATATAAGATATGTACTATGTCGACTTCTTTATTTATTAATAGCAGCAATCTAGTTCTCATCCAGTTGATTACTGCGGGGACATAGTAAGCACATAGGAGGGCCCCTCAGGGGACACGCTTGATGGTAGCGCTGTGCACGTACAACCCTTTCTTCTCAGAGTTGTTACTATTGGTCATGTAGAAGCGCAGTTTAGAGCTAGATCCATTCACTATGACTTTTTCAGTGGCAATGTCGGCCCACTCACCATTCATTGGGATGTTCTTCTCATTCTTCAGCCACCCCTTGCCAGGTGCCTGTATCATCAGGGAGACGTGATTGTCAGTCTTACTGCCGGGTGTTCCCTTAACCAAGAAGGAAACCTGGTAATTTGCCCCCTGATCAAGTTCACATCCAGGGATGCTTCCAGCCACAAGGAAATAGTGGCAACCTATCAGGTGTGCCACGTCATCTCTCCTGCCAAGAAATACCCAGCAACATCGATCAATATGTGTTTACAAGAACATACATAGTCCAGGATTCAAGTGTTATTGTGCCTGCATCTATTGAAAATTGTTGCTTACCCCTCAGTCACAATTTACCACTGCTCGGGATCATCCTTCCATAGGATCTCAAGGTCCTTGGCTTCAATTTGCATATGACATGACAACTGCATCCATATGTTTCAAGAAATATGGTTGCATTAGGCAACTCATATCGACCATTTGTTATGCTTACCAGACTCACATATCTACAGATGCTTATGTTGTATGGGAAGTTTTCTATGTTACTCACCGTTGCCATTGCTGAGCAGGTGGGAAGGGCTCCTTGCTATATCAGTCGCTAGCTCTGTGCGTTTTGTATTTCTTTGGATCTCATATGCTCTCTGGGCAGAGTATTTATAGGATAAGGAGTAGAGTTAGACCGATTCCACATTTTACCATAAATCTTTGTCAAAATAAATACATGCGGCTACATTCTTAGAACCAAAGAAACAAGAATTGGATTCGTGTACGAGGTTTAGGCCAACATAGCTTTCTGCCTGTTCTACTTTTGCGACTGTGTTTTACTTTTCCATGGTCATGGATCCTGCACTACATTGTGATCATAGTGAACAAGTTATCTAAATGGAATCAAAGCGCGGGGGTGTGTGTGTCTGTTGTGTGTTTTATGGATGTCTATGCATTTTATAAATGTAATAGAATATAGAAAAGAAGTGGTTGAAACATTGTTTCACTGCATTGTCCAACAGTTGAAGTTTTGGGCAGGATTCCACTGATGAAGATGACGTGTAAACTTATGCTACCCTCAACTAAAGTTGGGAAGGGAAAATAAACCTAGAGTGTTGTTTATGTTAGGATTATGACCTGAATACGTAGTGAAAGTTGATTAATGTCGGATTTGACAGTTTTCTTTTCTGGATCTGTTTTGAGTCCGAGTTGGATTCAAGTTTCCTTTATTCTGATTGAAGGTGTTTTGAGTTCAAGTTGGATTTAAGTTTCTTTTATTCTGATTGAAAGAGTTTGTTTAGAACTAAGAGAGTTCTATGGTGTATAAATAACCCCTTAGGGGTGGCCTTCAATGTATTCCAAGAGAATCCTATGAATTTGTAATTTCTAAGGGTGTAATTTATCTAGTTGAGAATTTCGTAAGAGAAGCTTAGCACAAGGTTTCGCTGTTCTTGACGCCCATCAAAGGCTTGTAACTTCTCAGCGTGAGGTGTAAGTAATTCTTATTGTACTCCTCCAAAGTTTTAATAAAGTTTATTTCCCCTTCTTCCGTGGATGTACACACGATATGTTTGATCCGTGGAACCACGTTATATTGTATGTTCGCTTTATATCTACTTTGAAATATCTTCTTCTTCTTTTCTTCAAGTTGCCTTAGTAGATCTTGTGATTCGTATCCGCTGCGCCGCCCCAGTCGATCCAGTCGTGGGGGCGTCCTCTCCTAAAATTACAACAATTAGTATTAGACCATTCAGATTGTTTCATAACAATTGGTATTAGAGCATACAAATTGTTTCCCAATAGTTTATGTCCTTTGCTTAATTATTCAGGAACGAAATTTGTACCGTGTTTATGTCCTTTGCTTAATTATTTAGGAACGAAATCATCTTTGATTCCATTGAGATAAAAAGGAAAAACAGCACCAATAATTCAGTGGAATACGATGTTGCATGGATGGCGATTTTCTGTTGAGATGAGTTTGTTTTCAAGAGTTAAAGAAGAGATGGGCCCATGCATCATCCAATCGGAATTGATATTGGAGAGTGAAAGAAGAATTCAATGGAAAAAGAAGGGAAAAAGTTAAAGGCATAATATTTATGCTAAGCCCACTTCCATAACACCATCATAAGCATTATTGCAGACTTTTTCTGTTTGTCTTCTGTTAACTCTTCATATGCAGTCTTACCAAAAGAAATAACAAATGTTAGTTAGCTTTCATTTGATACTTCATATATATGAAGCTCCTACAACTACTATTCATTGTTCTCCCAGTCTCCATGACTAATTGAGCTATTTGAAATAATCCTCAACATCTTATCAATGACCTCGGCCTAACTTCTTAATGCACGATCTCTTAACTGATTTCATTTTCGTTTAAGCTGAAATGAATGCTTAGGCATTTCTGTCTTCCCGAACAATTTAGGAACCGTCTCCTAAGAATGCCTGGTGATGCTGTAGTTTGTGTGACAAAAACCCCTTAGGTCTGCATATCCCAATGTGGTCATACTGATCACTTCGCCAGGACTACCGAAACAGACTTCAAATGCAAATATTT
Organism: Agave tequilana; assembly: GCA_038442645.1. Lineage (NCBI taxonomy): Eukaryota > Viridiplantae > Streptophyta > Magnoliopsida > Asparagales > Asparagaceae > Agave > Agave tequilana. The sequence continues at coordinate 18,796 of JAVJIF010010374.1, read as the reverse complement.
TCTTGGCCTTACCTGGTTTTGCACGGTGCCAGGCAAGTGACAACCCGATCTTAGCCAGCACGTTGATGGAAATTCAGGACAAAATCTTACTTATGCCCTCATTAGCTAAAGAACTTGGGACATATTCATTTAATGGAGAACTTCAAATTGGAAAATTGCATTGCTACCTGCAACACCTTCTCAACCGAATACCTTTAACATGTCATAAACTTGTGCTCCATAACACCATCTGCATTTGTATGTTCACTTTCGACAATGGAAAGTGTCATAAATATGGGACATGGGTGTTATTATTTTGAGTGTCTCATATTCATTGGAGAAGAATTCAGGTTCAGGTGGAGGTGTTACAAACTTCGGAGATGAAGTACGAACATGCACAAGACTTGTGCACATTATAAGTCGACTTATAAACTAAACTAGTCGACTTATGTTTAGCCTTGTTGACTTATACTTGAGTATAGTTGACTAATATTTTCTAACAAAAAGTAAGGTTCTCAGATTCTCTCAGATTAGTCGACTGATACTTTAGTATAGTCAACTAATACACATTATAAGTTGACTTATACTTGAGTATATTCGACTTATCGCAGTGTATACCATAAGTCAACTATACTATTAATCCACATCCTATTTGTACACCAAAAGACAAAGCCACTTTAACATAACGCGATATACGTACACCATAAATTACAAGTATACAAACACTTGAAGAACCTGAGAATATATATATGTAGTTTTAGCTCTAACCATTGCACATACATATTACAAAATTGTCTAGAACCCTCCCAACGCGCGCGCGCACACATACACATGTATTTTTTAAAACAGACACACAATAACATATATATATATATATATATATATATATATATATATATATATATATATATATATATATATATATATATATAGAGAGAGAGAGAGAGAGAGAGAGAGAGAGACTTGTGTAGTTATGGAAAGATTCGAGATCGAATCCTTCCCACTCAAATACTATGCTACAACATTCAAATACAAGATCCACTCCATTGAAGTTGATCTATATTATTTAAAGTAACTAAAAATAAAAAATTAAGTATTTTGAATACTTTTTGTCCATCCATCAAGTAGGCGCAAAATAGACGGTCAAAAATAGTAAGTTGGTTAGTTTAACGATGTAGAATATTTAAAATCTAACAAAAAAATTGATATGTAGATGTTTTTAATTAATTGTTTAGATATGATCAAGTGGTCAGATCGAGAATTTGTATGTCTAAAGATATAGATCAGGAGGGGGAGAGAGTAGAGAGATCAAAGGGAAAGAGAGCAGAGAGAGATCGGGAGGAAGAGAGAGCCGAGAGAAATCCGGAGGGATAGAGAAGATAGCGCATGGAGAGATCAGAATGGATAGAGTGCAGAGAGAAAGAACCGGGGGGGGGGGGGGGGGGGGGAGCAGAAAGAGATCTGGTGGGGGGGGGGGAGATCTTACCAGTGTTAGAGACGGAACCTGCAAAAAGCAAGGAACCAAGAAACCCTACTCCTTCATCTTCTTCCTTCTTCCTTTTTCTTCTTTAAGGTGCCAATGACGATGAGGAACAACTGACGAGAGGAACCAGCGACGACGATGAGAGGTAGGTGTTCTTTCTTCTTCTTCTTCTTTCATCTTCTTTCTTCTTCTTCAAGGTGCCGAGAACAACGAACTGGGAGGAACAACCGACTATTCTTCCTTCTTCTTCTTCTTCTTCTTCTTTCTTCTTCTACAAGGCACCGACGATGATAATTTTTTTTGAGGACTTTTTTCCTAGATCCAGCAATAGGGGGAGGGGGCTTTATAATAGAAGGTTTTGCACCGTAATGTATGTTATGATGCGTTACATAAATAACATAATGTAACATTTGTTATGAGCAAAAAACGCAATAATTGCATTATTTCCCGGTGTTAACTAATACCAGCCTTGCGTTAGTTATCATAACGCGTTATACCGCATCATGTAACGCGTTATTCGAACGTTGGTGTCCAATTCATCAGTTTAGTATTTTGTTTTGCTAAATAGTGGTGGTGGACGATGTAGATCCTCTCCCCACCCTATTTTAGGAAGGCATTAAGCCAATTGAATGAATTAGGCAGAGCATGTATTGTGTACCATTGATTCATTAATGAAATCACCTTACCTTTCAGACAAAAAAAAAGGAATGTACAAAAATTAAGCCTTTTTTAATTTAAGATTATTTTTCTTCTTAATTTCATGATGAAAGGCACCAAAACACTATATTCTTACAGTTCCTCATGTGGCTTGCTATTTCTATGCAACAAATATCTTTAGTCCTTTCTGTAATTGCAAACGAGTTTGTTGCATGTGTCATGCATTTTTTTTTTTCCTTTGCTTTATAGAGTGACCCTTTACTAGTATCTACGGTATGACCTTTGATTGTCCAAATCCCTTATTTAATACACACAACGGAAACTAAAAGTTCTTATGCTTGGTTGTTAAGAGATCTTTCTTATGTATATGATGCATACAACACGGATTGAAAAATGTTGTAACTAAAAGAGATCATCATACGCTCGCATCAAGCCATATTATAGTTTTATTAGGAGGTACACATTATATTGTTGACATGCGCATAAAGAAATTGGCAAAAAATCCATGTGTACCCTCCTCTATGTGTCTATTAGCTACATTTTTGCTACTTCCTTATCTCTATTTTATTGATCTCTCTTGAATTTGAAGCTCATTGCTACAACTGTAAGCTTGGAGTAGCTGCACTTTTATTACCTGGTAAAAAACGAGATCTATCTAGGTTTAATCAGTGGTAGAACAAATCTGAAAGAAGAGAGGAAATTATAGATGAAAGTAACAGGTCAATCTCAGCACGAAATCGAGTTTGCAGTGAACCCAGAAGGTGTACATTTATTTAATTAAGCATAGGATATACTATGTCGAGTTCTTCAACTGTTAATAGCATCAATCTAGTTCGGATCCTGTTGATTACTGCTGCAACATAGTAAGCACATAGAATTATATCAATCATGAAAATTTAATTGTTTTACAAGTTTCTTCGTTCAAATGAGATAGTCAAACAAATATAAAATAAATAACAGCAAATATATATATATATTTTTTGAAAGGTAAAAGGATTGTATTGATGATAAGTCAGAAAGAGTACAATTACATGAGATTTATCCACAATGTGCTAGTACCAGACCCAGCTCATCCAACATCCTATAGAAAAATCCTTAACAAAGCAAAAAAAGCCCCATCTAAAGCTAAAAACAAACACAAACACGAAAGCACAGACAAAGCCTCCAAAATCATTTGCTGATACTCTACAGATGCCAGATTTGAAGTTAAGATGGGCTGCAACATTCACTCATAAGGATTTCTCATGATCGCTGAACGCTTCCTTTTCCCATATAACACACCGAGCCCTTACAATTGATCACCAAAGAAATCTGCACTGAGCTTTTCAAACAAGGACTTGGCAAGTTCAGAGAATTTTTGTCACAATACCAACCTGCCCTCAAAGAGTCTAAACCCCGTTTGCAATTCTGACCACAAGGAGCTTTGCTACCTGCACATTGTTTGCCTGCCCACAAGAGCTTGTATACAAAAAGCCCAAGTTCAATCCCCAGTACTGACACCAGTAAGTCTGGCATAACATTTTACTGCCAATTCTTCCTCCAAAAACACACGCTCCGCCTAACCTAAACACAATAACATAAATAACAGCGCGTGCGCGCGCACACACAGACTTGTGTCCTTTCAAAAAGATTTGAGGCCAAATTCTTCCAACTCAAATACAACCTTCCGACATTCGAATACAAGATCCACTTAGTTGAATTTGATATATATTATTTTAAGTATCTATAAATCAAAAATCAAGTATTTTGAATACTTTTTACCCATGCATCAAGTAGGAAAAAAATGAAAGGCCTAAACAGTGAGTTGGTTAGTTTAACGGTGCAGAATTACCAACTTATATGTATGTATGTATGTATATGTGTGTGTGTATATATAGAGAGGGATCTGTATCTCAGCAGCCAGCTGAGAGAAACTCTCTCAGCTGGTGCATGGTGGCAGAATTTTAACCACAATTTTGAATGTTGATACCATGGTCCCAGTGTTATATGAGGACTGTGATTAAGTCGCAATATTTTTATGAGGACTGTTGTCATAGCCGCAGTCTTTTTTAAGAACTGCGACAAGATCGCAGTCTTTTTTTGAGGACTGCTACCATGGTCGCAGTCCTAATTACACTGAAAATATATGATTTTTTAAGATTGCGACATGTTACAGTGGACTGGGACCACGTTGCAGTAAGTTTACAATCATTTTGAAGTGACAGTTGAGAGAGTCTCTTTTAGCTGACGGCTGAGGTGCATTTTTCTCTTATGAGGGATCTGTACCTCAGCAGCCAGCTGAGAGAAACTCTCTCAGCTGGCGCAATATAGCTGAATTTTAACCATAATTTTGGATGTTAATACCATGGTCGCAGTGTTATATGAGGACTGTGATTAAATCGCAATGTTTTTATGAGGACTGCTGCCATGGTCGCAGTCTTTTTTAAGAAATGCGACCAAGGTTGCAGCCTTTTTCTGAGGACTGCGATCATAGTCGCAGTCCTAATTACACTGAAAATATATGATTTTTTAGGACTGCGACCATATTACAGTGGACTGGGATCATGTTGCAGTAAGTTTGCGACCATTTTGAAGTGACAGCTGAGAGTCTCTCTCAGCTGACGGCTGAGGTACTTTTTTCTCATACACACACATATATTATCAAAATTACCAACTTATTTCTGGTTAGAATCTTTCTAAAGAAGCATATATAGAAACAACAAGACATGAAGTTTAAAAAAAGTTCATTTAGTAGAAATCGTATTCTTTGGAACAAGAGTCTAAGAGTCTCGAAGTAATATTAGAACTTACAAATAAATTATACTTAATATACTCTTATGAATTTATCTTTTCTTTTCATAATTGCATAAATATAACATAAGAGAAAATAAAATAAAATTAAATGTAGGCAACGAAAAACAAAATAATATACCTTTTAGATTATTGAAAATTTTGCTTCACATTTAGTTTTTTCTAAAATGAATATAACAAAATAGAATTAGAAAAGATACCGGCCTTGGGGCAGGCGTGTAATCACTACCCCACAAGGTATATCACCGACTTCGTGTAATCAACCAAGACAGATGAACCCCCTAAAGGTACGAACCCCCTAAAAGTACAAATCCCTCTCTATCGGATTCCCTCATGTGCACGACCACAAACTGTAGTTGAGCACGAGCCGCCAGCTCAACATGCCTGGGGAGAAGAAGATACAGTGAAATAAAATATGAAAGTCAGAGAGATAGTTTGTAAAATGGTGAAGAAGATGAAGATAAGCAAATGAGTATGAATATTTATATATGAAATCATATAATTATCATCATACAATAATATTAATTTTCATAGAATGAATACTAATGAATATAATAATGAGTAGTAACTCCTATAACGATCATTTGACAAAGTCAAAAAGAGATGTTGTTGGACTTGGTCAATAGCAATAAATAAATAATTCAATAATTAAAATAGATAACCTACTAACTTTTATTTTATTTTTTTATAATAAAATGTCCAACATCTAATTAATCAGTTTATTATTTTTTATTTTTCTAAATAGTGGTGTTGGATGACGTAGATCCTCTCCCCACACTATGTAAGGAAGGCATTATGCCAAATTGAATGAATTAGGCATGCTAATTAGGCAGAGCATGTATTCTGTGTACCATTGTTTCATTGATGAAATCACCTTATTTTTTAGACCAAAAAAAAAAGGAAATTAAGCTTTTTGAAAGTTAAGATTATTTTTCTTATTATTTTCATGATGAAAGGCACCAAAACACTATATATGCTTACAGTTCCTCATCTGGTTTACTATTTCTATACAGCAAATATCTTTTGTCCTTTCTGTTATAACAGTGGGCTTCCAATGCAAGAGATGTCAGGTATAAAGAGAGACATATAGCAATATAAGGTAATAGAAATAAAGAGGACAGCACACCAGTATTTAACGTGGTTCGGTCAATGTGACCTACGTCCACGGAGAAGACAGTAAGAGGAATCCACTAATCAAAAGGGGAGAATATAAGAGATTACAACTCTAATCTCACTCACACAAACCCAATGAAACCCAACTCATTAGAGCTTAACAAAAGAGGAAGAATATAAGAGATTACAACTCTAATCTCACTCACTCAAGCCCAATGAAATCCAACTCACTAGAGCTTAACAAAAGGAAGATAAATGACAAGAGAAAGGAGAGAATAATATAATATTTAGCAACTCTCTCTATCTCACTTGCTTACCTTGAAATCTTATGTAATGTGATGCCGATTTATAGGCAAAACTTCTAAACCCTTTCATCACTTCACCCTACACATACATCAAAATCATAGGATGACCCAATTAATTTCATTAGGTTGGTTAAGATCTTCATAGGGTGGTTATAATCTTCATATGATAGTTATTGATGACTTTTAGGGTGGTTAGAAATTTTATAGGGTGGCCATTGATGACTTTTAGGGTGGTTAGAGATGTCATAGGGTGGCTAATTGATTTTGGAGAAAAAGTCTAAGAAGATGGCTTGTTTTTTTTATTAAAGACATATCAACATTTTCTGTAATTGCAAACGACTTTGTTGCATGTGCCATGCATTTTTTTTTCTTTGCTTCATAGCGTGACCCTTTACCAGTATCTGTGGTATGACCTCTGATTGTCCAAATCCTTTCTTTGATACCCACAAAGGAAACTTTATAAAGTTCTTTGTCTGGATGTCATATTTCTTATGTTTATGTACACAACAAGGACTGAAAAATGTTGTAACCAACAGAGATCATGCAATGAATCAAGCCATACAAATAGTTTTATCTAGAGTTACACATAGGTTATGTTGTTGGCACATAAAAGAAATTGCCAAAAGATACTTGTGTACTCTCCTCTTTCTGTCTATTAGCTATTTTTGCTATTTTCTTATCTCTTTTTGTATTGATATCGCTTGAATTTGAAGCCACAAGGAAATAGTGGAAACCTATCAGGTGTGCCACTTTGTCTCTCCTGGCAATAAATACCCAGCAACAGCGATCGATATGTGTTTACAAGAATATACATAGTCCAGGATTCAAGTGTTATTGTGTCATGCATCTATTGGAAAATTGTAACTTATCCGTCAGTCACAAATTCCCACTGCTCAGGATCATCCTTCCATAGGATCTCAAGGTCCTTGGCATCAATTTACATATGACTCGCCAACTGCATGTATATGTTTGGAGAAATATGGTTGCATTACTCAATGTATAACTTGTCATTACTGATATGCACATAGTATACTCATATTAATCATGTTTTATGGTTATCAGACTCAAATTTTTATAGATGTTTATTTTATACGGGAAGTTATTGTCCATATGCTAAAGCTATATGATAAGCTCTTTTAGCCACTCATCTGTGCCTAGGGCTGGAAATTTTACCTGATTACCTTTTCCCTGACCCAGTTTCGATCCGATCCAGAACCGGTCCTGAGAATTCATAGAGTAATGGATATAGAAATTCTGTAACTGACATGACTCGGTTAGATACCAGTCATAAGAAGAATATTACTCAATGATTTAGAATTTTACCGAATACCTGGTCCCGAACCTGATCTTAAGCGGCCTATAATAACCATAACTGGTCTTGTATAATCATGGATAGCATATGGATATAAAAAATCCGTTATCCTCTCTGGGCAGAGTATTCATAGGTCAAGGAAAAGAGTTAGACTGTTCTACACTCAACCATAAAGTTGATTTAAAAAAAAAAAAATTTACCTAGCTTGATTTTGAGAACCAAAGAAACAAGAACTGATGGATGAACGTGCTGTTTTACGACAAGACATCATTCTGCCTGCTCTTCTTTGGCGACTGTTCTACATTGTTGTCTGAATGGAATCAAAGTTGGGCATGTAGAAAGAATATATATACTGTCGTTGCTTTATGTAATGGGAACGGAACATTTGAAGTTCCTGACAGGAATCCACTATAATAAAGATGACAAGAATATTTGGGCTGCTCTCAACTGCAGTTGAGAGTGCAAATAAGCAAAGATTGCTGTTTAAGTCCTCCATTAATTACTCAGGAATGAAGTTTGTACTGTGACCGGAAACACTATCAGTTATTGCCCATCTCTACTTGTCATCTTTGATTCCATTTAGATGAGGAAAGAATAACAGCACCAATAATTTAGTGGGACCCAACAATGTTGCATGGCGATTTTCTGTTGTGGACGTGTCTTGTAAGAAAAATCTAATCGGTATTTAAGATTGGAAAGTGAAAGAAGAATTCAATGGGAAAAAGAGGAAAATAAAAGAAAAAGTTCAGGCAAAAAATGTACGCAAGCCCACATGCTCTGCGGCATGAGAAATATTGTTTCCTGTGGCAGCCAGTCAGCCATTGCAGTTTTATAAATTGGGGCCTGTGGATTGCTATGTTTAAAGGTCCACAATGAAATGAGTTCTTCAATGGTGAACAGTCAATATCTTTTCAATATGCTTTAAGGGTTATGAAAGAAGTTTAATTTATAGCTTTATAACAATGGGTTCTTGTGAAGGAGGTAGAAGAATTTCTTGGAGAAAAAAAAAAAAAAACCGTAAACTCCATGATTGGAAGAATGACAAAGCAGAGAGAGAAATTTGAGTACAATGAAAAAGCTTTATTCAACAATATAAGGTCTTAATCTATTCTCTAAAAGATGTGCAGGTTTAATCCATAGTTAACAGACACTCTACATGTGGGTGGGTCACTCGTATATGGAGAAACTAGTTTCTGATACGAACACCATACTATATCGAAAAAGTAGGAAAATATTAAGAATAATCATAAGACACCATATTTATAATATTGAGACATTTTTCAAGCACGTATCTGATACGGTTGTATTGGCCCAAAGGCCATTAGCCCGACATTTTGATGATAACAAAACATATTTAGTTATGTTTTTAACAATTTTGTTTAAATGAGTTTCAGGTTAAAAATCATAGGATGTTTGACGGCTCCAACACAAGACTCACACTTTTGGACGCCGCAAAGATTTGGATCCCCGAGCCTAGCACAGTAGAAGCGCTCCAGGATCAAACAAAGATTGAAGATGCAAAAGATTTGTAAATTTTCATTTTTTAGAATTTATAGTTGTTTTTTGTCAAAACCTAGATGATAGAGGTAGATTACTTTGGGATTGTCACACACACTTTTAGTATTGCTTCATACCTTCAAACAAATTTTCATACAAAATTTCTAACCTAGTTTTTGGAAAAACAATGTTTGGGAAAATCATTTTAGAAAAACCGGTTTCCATTTACAAAAAGGATTTTTCATCAAAATAAAGTTCAAATATTTTTGGTATTGATCTATGATCACACCCTGATTATTACTAGTCCTAGAACTCTATTTTGTAGATCCCTATCCAAAGAATTTTTACCAAAATTTCCATCTTTAAAAACAGCCTCTGGGAAAAACTGTTCTGGCAAAGTCCGGTCGACCGGATCGGTCGACCGACATGCACCACTGTGCATGTGTGCACATCGGTCGACTGACCCGGCCGACCGAGAGCAACTCGTTGCTCTCTGTTTTCCCCGGTCGACTGACAGAGAGACTTGCTCTCTGTTTTGGGTCTCGGTCGACTGACCCAGTCGACCGTCTTCCCAACGGTCGGAAATCCGACCGTTGACGGTCGACCGGCCCGGTCGACCGGCTACTGTCAGAAGTTCTGACAGACTCCAACAGCTATATTTTTCTGAACAGATTTTTGTTGGAATTCTCCCTAACGACTCTTTTGAGCTTTGTAGGTCAGTTTTCATCCCTATAAATAGTGAGAGACTTCTACAAACATAAAAAAAAAAACAAGATTTACAAGCAAAAATTCAAGTTTTCAAAGCTTAGCCTTTTAGCAAAAAGATTTTCAATTGAGCCAAAATTTTCAACCCTTTTCTTGAAGCAATCCTCTACTTCTCTCTAGTCTTTTGCATCACACAATCCCAAAGTATTATCTCATCATCTTGGTTATAGGATTGTGCAAGTGAGCTTTTTGATCAAGTGTGATCAACCTTTCTTCATTGTGAGAAGTTGTAGAGGCATCGGCCTCAAGTGAGCGGGTGTGCTCCAAGTGGGTGTTGAGGCACCGCGAGAGATAGGACAAGTGTGTCCTTATATTGACGATCCAGTGGGATCACCAATAGTGGAAATCCTTCATCGTGTTGAAGGCGGGGACGTAGAGCGTGGCTCGAACCTTGAAAAAATCTTTGTGTTTGCGATTGTCCACTTTTCTCTAAACTCTATCTCTCTATACTTGCTCTATTAATTGCTTATTCTCTTACAAGTTCTTTTAATTGTGCTTATTTGTTAATTAGTATTTAAATCCGCATTAATTGTCATTTTATATAGACATCACCTATTCACCCCCCTCTAGGTGATTTCAATTGGTATCAGAGCCAAACCCTTACACTTGGTTTAACCACCTTAGGGAGATCTTTATAGTTGACTATATCTATTTGTTGCATTTTCATTTGTTGTGCATTCTATATTTGTATTCATGGCATCAGTTGATTTTTCTAGCATCAAGTCCCCACCCAAATTTGATGGTTTGAACTTCCCCATTTGGAAGGTCAAAATGAACCTCCTTCTTAAATCCCTAGGAGTTAGAGTTGCTAGGGCCATCACCAAGGAATTTATTGAACCTCTCACCGATGAGAGATCATGGTCCGAAGATACCACTAAGGACTATGAGGCCAATACTAGAGCCCAATATGCATTAACCCAAGTTTTAAATGAAGATGACCTCTCACGCATCATAAATTGTAAATAGGCATTTGAAGTTTGGAATGTTCTCATTGTAACTCATGAGGGAACGTCCCAAGTCAAGAGATCCAAAATTGACTTGCTTTGTTCTCAATATGAGAATTTTTACATGCTTGAAAATAAATGCATTGATGATATGCTCACCCGTTTCACCAAAATAACTAATGCTTTATCTTCTTTAGGTGACACGATTGATAATGACCAAAAGATCCGGAAGGTCATTCGAGCTCTTCCCAAATCTTGGGAAGTAAAGGCAACCACCCTCAAGGAGCTCAACGATAGGGAGGAGATGGACTTCTCCGGCTTCATCGGCAATCTCAAAACACATGAGATGGAGATGAAAGTTAGAGAAGAAAGGGAGGCACCAAAGAAGAAAACCCTCGCTTTCAAAGCCACTCCATTCACCCATGATGAGGAAGATTCATCGGAGGACTACGATGAAGACTTTGCCATGTTCATAAGGAAGGTGGGCAAAATGTTCTACAAGAAGGGGATACAAAGTAACTTCCGAAGAGGGAAACCTTAAGGAAGATATGAAAGAAAGAGAGAAGAACCGGGTCCTTACTTCCATTGCAAGAAGACGGGACACCTTATCGCCGATTGCCCCGCTCTACAAGCCACTACCTCCAAGAACGGGCAAAAGAAGAAAAAGGCGATGGTGGCCACATGGGATGACTCGGAGTCGGAATCCGAAGAGGAGATCGACACCGCCAACATGTGCTTCATGGCACATGGCGAGGATGCTACAAAGGTATGCCTTGAAAACTCTTAGAAGAGGATGAATTAACTATGAATGAGCTTGCACAATTTTTTGAAGAATTACAACATAGATATGAGATTTCACAATCTCAAAATAAGAAATTGAAAAAGGAAAATGATTCTTTGAAAAATAAATTTGAACATGTTTTAAAAGAGAAAAATGATTTAGAAAATTCTTTTGAAAGAATGAAAAAGGATTTTGAAAATTATAAAAGATCTTGTAAAGGAAAAAGTCCTATTTCCACTTCCAACAAAATGAATTTCTAGAGATCCAAAAACGAGTTAAAGTTTTGGACTCAACTTTAAAAAGGTGTGCTTTTGACATGAACAATCTTGCATCTAGGTTTCCCAAAGTAATAACCCAAGGGAAACACACTCACCATCAACATGCTTCAAAATCACGCAAACATGCACACACACATAAACATGCTTTCATGTATGGTAGTGGTAGAATTTATATATGCACTCATTGTGGCCGCAAAGGCCATTTGGAAAAATTTTGTTATGTTAAGCTAAACATGTCAAATAAACATGTTTGGGTTCGAGTTGAAACTAACCCTAAAGGATCCAAAAAGATATGGGTACCAAAAGACGCACCGAATTTATTGATACAGGTGGTCGTCCTTCTCCAAGACTTAGGGGGAGATGGTGCCCGGGTGGTGGATGCATCAACGCTCAACGAGCATATCGTCGCTTGCATCACTATCATAGAGGCACCAATTTTTAGAGAATGCCCTTGGTTTGGTAATTTCTCCACATAAAAGTTTTCTTTTATATATGCATAGGATTGCTAGTTCACTTGTGTGTTATTGTGATATATGTTAGTGTAAACTTGCATTTCTATTGTGTTTGTATGTATGTCTTGTTTAAACATATTATCTTGTTTTTATGCTATATGATTTTTGTCCACATGCTTAGATTTCGTTGTATATGAATTTTGTCAAAACGAAAATTTATTTTTTTAAAGATTTATTTTTAAAAGCAAAATAGAGATGGCAATTGCGCACCTCAACTCATATCCAGAGGAATCTCGAGGAGAAGTTCAGAACCCTTAACAGGGTATTCGGCTTCAACATCTCTTGTTCATTGCTTTATTTATAAATATTTAATAACAAAGAAAAATAAATATAATTTTTGGGTGTTTTTCTCAACTAGTATGATTTAAAGAATTTTAACATTTTTTTTATACATGTCTGCTGTGATAGTTATTTAAAATAATTTTTTTTTTGGTTTGCTCACTGTGCTGTTTTGGGCAAGACCGGTCGACCGGCTCGGTCGACCGATATGGCCTGGCAAGGAACGGACGACGGAGCAGCCGACCGACCTAGCCTGGGAGGATTTTTTTCTCCCCCTTAGCCGGCCGACCGGAACGGTCGACCGACTGAAGTGGGTTTGCTCTCTGTTTGCGCCGGTCGGCCGGCCCGAACGACCGGGCGACGGGCAGACTGCTTTTTACCCAGTTATTTATTTAGCCCTAATCTCACTTTTTTCTCATTTCGTCCACCGTTTCTTCTCCTCCTCCAAACCCTAACCCCCAAACTCCTTTCTAGCCCTCTCAAACTCTTTCCAGACCTCAAATCCACTCCAAAATTTCTTAGATCTTCGCTTTCAGGCCTGGATTTTTGCCTTTTCAGGGGATTTTGGATTTTCTCCTTGTTTCTCCAAATATTTCAAGGTAAAAATCTTTTCTTCCTAGATCTTACATTCTTCCTTGTTTTCCTTCAATTCTAATTCTAGATCTAGCCATCATATCATTTATCTTGTGTAGATCAAGCCCTCATTTTGATTATCTTGTGTGGATCTAGCCCTAATTTGTTTATCCCTCAAAATGTCAAAGAGGACTAGGTCTGAGAAGGGAAAATCAACCCAAACCCCTTCTAATTCCCCACTTTTTGTTTCTTCTCAAGCTGAATATAGGTTTATTGTTCTTTCTTCTAAGAGTGTTATTTCCGGACGATGTGTGGTAATTAATAACTTTGAACATCTTAATTTAGCACACATTTTGAGGGCTAATTCTCTTGAGAATTTTCTTACCATTAGGGAGTCTGTTTATCCTTCACTTGTTCCTTATTTCTACACTAATCTATCTTTTGAATCAAATAGGATTAGGTCTAGAGTTCTTGGAAAGATATCGACATCTCTCTCCAAGAATTTGCCCATCTCCTACACCTTCCATGTGAGGGTTTAGATATTTACAATCTAGACCTACATGATTTTTCATATCCGGTTGGTGAGTCTGCCCTTACCGCCTCCACTCTGCTTCACGGGGATGATAACCCCGGTCTGGTTAGGAATGAGGAAGTTAAAAGGTATACCCTCATAGCTCAGGTCCTAGCCAAGATCATTTTCTATAACCTCCTGCCTAAATCAGGAGAGTATAGCCATGCTAGGGGATCTGTTCCTTTGCTTATCTACTGCCTTCTGTGAGGCATTAAGATCAATATCCCCAAGCCTGTCATCTCTTTCATGACTTCTGACCATATCCATGTCCCTACTCGGCACTTGCCTTTCGGAATGGTCATCACCCATCTCTTGACGTAGCTCCACTTTGATCTATCATCTGAGAGGCCTTGTGAACCTTCTGTTGACATCAACAGCTCCCTTCTTAAGAGGATGCGTGTTGGGGTACGTCATCCTGCTCCCCAGCAGCAGCCTATTGCTCCAGCTGTTCATGTCCCAGGCTCTTCTTCTGCTTCTGGCTCTTCCGATCTCTACTCTATTTTGTCCTCTGAGTTGCGGGAGCACCGTGCACAGATATCCGCTGAGATGCAGGAGCACCGTGCACAGTTATCCGTTGAGATGCAGGAGCACCATACACAGATTTCTGCTGAGATAGCGGCACATCGTGAGGAGATGACCGCGCACTACCAGGGCATGCGCAATGACATGGACTATTTTGCTGATTCCATCCGTTACATGGAGTCACATCTTGGCGCATTATTTGTGAGGCATGAGGTGCGGGCTCCTGATCCCACAGCGTATGCTCAACCACTTCCTCCTACCGGACCTCCATTTCTGGCCAGGACTCCTGCTCCTCTAGCACCACAGTCAGCTACAGCACCGATTGATTCTGATGAGGAGGCCACTGATGAGGATGATGAGGATGGTTCCGAGGAGGACGGATCTGATGAGGACGGATCTGATTCAGATGAGGAGTGATTCCCCCCTTATTGATGATGTCAAAAAGGGGAAGAGACATTTGAGAGACTTTTTGGGCTATGTTTATTATATTTTGGGTTGTAGTATTTTGTTTTATGGACATATATTTGAGTTGTATTTAGTGGAGACATGTGTTTTTATGGATATATGTTTTATTGCTTATGGACATGAGTTATTTGTATGGACATGTGCTTATCTCTTTTTAAAAACAGCTTTATTTTCTCTATCCATGGCATATGTGATTGATTATAATTCTGAATTTTTTATGCATGGATGGTTGGCATGTGACTCACTTCATATCCTTATACCTTTATATATGCATGTGTATCTCTTTTCTTGTTTCTTTGATATATGCATGTGTTAAGGGGGAGCTTCACTTGAAGTCTCCACCCAAAATATTTGTGATAACTATATATGTTTTGTCATCATCAAAAAGGGGGAGATTGTTGGCCCAAAGGCCATTAGCCCGACATTTTGATGATAACAAAACATATTTAGTTATGTTTTTAACAATTTTGTTTAAATGAGTTTCAGGTTAAAAATCATAGGATGTTTGACGGCTCCAACACAAGACTCACACTTTTGGACGCCGCAAAGATGTGGATCCCCGAGCCTAGCACAGTAGAAGTGCTCCAGGATCAAACAAAGATTGAAGATGCAAAAGATTTGTAAATTTTCATTTTTTAGAATTTATAGTTGTTTTTTTGTCAAAACCTAGATGATAGAGGTAGATTACTTTGGGATTGTCACACACACACTTTTAGTATTGCTTCATACCTTCAAACAAATTTTCATACAAAATTTCTAACCTAGTTTTTGGAAAAACAATGTTTGGGAAAATCATTTTAGAAAAAACGGTTTCATTTACAAAAAGGATTTTTCATCAAAATAAAGTTCAAATATTTTTGGTATTGATCTATGATCACAGCCTGATTATTACAAGTCCTAGAACTCTATTTTGTAGATCCCTATCCAAAGAATTTTTACCAAAATTTCCATCTTTAAAAACAGCCTCTGGGAAAAACTGTTCTGGCCAAGTCCGACCGGATCGGTCGACCGACATGCACCACTGTGCATGTGTGCACATCGGTCGACTGACCCGGCCGACCGAGAGCAACTCGTTGCTCTCTGTTTTTCCCCGGTCAACCGACAGAGAGACTTGCTCTCTATTTTGGGTCTCGGTCGACTGACCCAGTCGACCGTCTTCCCAACGGTTGGAAATCCGACCGTTGACGGTCGACCGGCCCGGTCGACATGCTACTGTCAGAAGTTCTGACAGATTCCAACAGCTATATTTTTCTGAACAGATTTTTGTTGTGATTCTCCCCAACGACTCTTTGAGCTTTGTAGGTCAGTTTTCATCCCCTATAAATAGTGGGAGACTTCTACAAACATAAAAAAAAAAACAAGATTTACAAGCAAAAATTCAAGTTTTCAAAGCTTAGCCTTTTAGCAAAAAGATTTTCAATTGAGCCAAAATTTCCAACCCTTTCTTGAAGCAATCCTCTACTTCTCTCTAGTCTTTTGCACCACACGATCCCAAAGTATTATCTCATCATCTTGGTTATAGGATTGTGCAAGTGAGCTTTTTGATCAAGTGTGATCAACCTTTCTTCATTGTGAGAAGTTGTAGAGGCATCGGCCTCAAGCGCGAGCGGGTGTGCTCCAAGTGGGTGTTGAGGCACCGCGAGAGATAGGCCAAATGTGTCCTTATATTGACGATCCAGTGGGATCACCAATAGTGGAAATCCTTCATCGTGTTGAAGGCGGGGACGTAGAGCGTGGCTCGAACCTCGGAAAAATCTTTATATTTGCGATTGTCCACTTTTCTCTAAACTCTATCTCTCTATTACTTGCTCTATTAATTGCTTATTCTCTTGCAAGTTCTTTAATTGTGCTTATTTGTTAATTAGTATTTAAATCCGCATTAATTGTCATTTTATATAGTCATTACCTATTCACCCCCTCCTCTAGGTGATTTCAGGTTGACAGGTCATGCTGAGAAGACCCAGCGGTGGACCGCCCGGTCGACTGTACAGCCCAATTCTTAGTTTATTTAGGATTTTTGGGTCCAAATTTAGATTTCATAGTTAGATTAAGACTCTTTTGTAAGTCTATAAAAAGGTCATTGTATTCTTTATTTTAGCATTAAACTTTTCATTAATAAAAATTAAGTTTATCTCTCCAATTGTGCGTGGATTTGAGTTGTTATTCTTTGCTCTTAGATTCGAGTAAATTGCTCGTGAATTCGAGTGTTGTGCTCATGGATTCAAGTACTTCCCTACTTGAAAGATCCTTTTAGGGTTCGTTGGCGCCAGAACAAGATCTAGCCGGTGTTGTTCGCTTTCGCATCTCTCGCCAATTGGTATCGGAGCTTCGACAACTTTCCAACGATGACAGGCGACAATGATGGATTGCAAGGCCTTTCTACAAGGATGAGCACTGCAGGAAGGAGGGACAACACCATCAAATCGACCTTGGATCGTTTACCCTAGTGATCGAAAGGTGTCTCTCAGGATTGTACATACTGAAGCAGACATAATCGTCAATCGAATCGACCACTACCACTTCATTCATCACTAAGGTATCCTCTGCAACCTCCTCGGTTTAAATTTCTCTAGGAAGAGGAATTGCATAACCCCATCTATCCATATAATGAATTTTAAGATGATTATGAAGATGAAAAGATGGTGATTCGATCCCCAGCTTTCATGAGATCTTATCAGTCAAATAAGATAGCAGAGCAACATCAGTAACCACCAAAAGAAGAGAAGCTAAAACTCATGCCCATATGCGATCGAGGTGAGTTCTTTATGGAATCAAAGAAAATAGAGCAAAGTCTAGATCTAGAAGAAGTTTCTCCAACCACTGAAATTCACAAGAAGGTGGAACCGTCATTAGAAGAGTGCAACAGAGTTGCTTTTTGAAATAATACCACTCATGAAAATATTTAGCATCATGGTACATTTATTCTTCAAGATTTCGAAGATCCTTTTACGCGGAAGGAGAGTGCTCGAGTTGAAAATTTTAAATTCTTCGAGTTCGTATCACCTACTATCAGCACATGTTCTGCAAGGTATAACAAATTCCATCTCCAATTGTATTTTGAAAGATTTTCTTCATGAAAGAAAATCAATGAATTATAGGAGCATGATGTATATGTATGGCTGAAAAATGGAGGAACACTAACCAATCACTTTCTCTCAAGCCGAGTTTTCTCAAGATTACATCATTCATTGTTCCTTTGATTGAAACTCGAGGACGTGTTTTTTTGAAGGGAGAGGGACTGATGTAGGAAGGCAGAGATAAGAATTAATGCTCAATAGTAGATGAGACCCAAGTCTAGATGAGACCCAAGTCTCAGTCGATCGATCGGTCGACGCCGATGAAGCCAGCTGAAGATAGAATCGACCGCTTGGTCGACCACCTAACAACAGAGGGCAAGCAAAGAAAGACATAGGTTGTAGGTCGACCGCTCGGTCGACTGACCTGAAATAGAAGACGAAGTCCCACCCAGCCAGTTGGTCATCCAGAAGACATGAAAAGACAAGAGAGTTGAGTATCTCATCGGTCACCTAGTCATGCTAAGAAGACCTAGTGATTGACCGCCAGACGCGTATCAACCCAATTCTGAGTTTATTTAAGATTTTGTTTTTGAGTCCAAATTGAGCTTCGATTGATTTTATCTTTTTTTATTTTGAATTTGGATTCCATAATTAAATTAGGACTCTTTTGTAAGCCTAATGTAACACTCCGGCTATTAAAATCTTATTTCATATTTTAATCGCCAGTTAATAAAGTTATATAGGGATTATCTGAGGCGATGATTGAATCAATTTTCATATGAAAATGGATTTTCAAAAAATTTCAAAAAAAATTTAGAGTAGAATGAATTTGGATAAATTGAAAATGTATATATATTATATATGTGTATAAGTGTGTGTAGACCAATATGTGGATAAATGATATATATATATATATATATATATATATATATATATATATATATATATATATA